>VMDO01002634.1:0-89703 GCA_007922755.1 Pedetes capensis
TTTTTTTTTGGTACTGGGGGTTGAACCCAGGGCCTCGCGCCTGCATGCTCTGCAAGTGCTGGACCACTGAGCTGCACCCCCAGCCCATTTTTTTTACTTATTGAGACAGGGTCTCACTAAATTACTCAGACTGCCTCTGGTCTTGAACTGGCGATCCTCCTGCCTCCGCCTCCCAAACTGCTGGGATTACAGGCGTGCGCCACCGCACCCAGCTCTGTGATCCCTTCTATGTCCAGTGAATAAGTATTTTAAACTCTGGGTGACACTTAACTTTATATATATCAGACATGCTTTTGCGGTCTTTAGATTGAACTTCTAACAGAACAGTATCCACAGTTCTTTCTGAGAAAAATGTGTATTTTGTGCATAGAGAAGGATGCACATCCCTTTATTGTCTGCCAAACTCCTCTGCAAAGGCACTGGCCCCGGTTATTTTTAGGATGTGATGACTATCATGGGCCCTTAATGGTTTCCTTACAGCATGAGCATCTCTCCAGCCTTCCATAAACAGATCTGGGTTTGAGTTGAAAGCCTCTGCTCCTAGAGAGCTGCAGACTGTAAGATCATTCTGAAACACACAGAATTAGTTCCCTCCGATGGCCTAGCGGAAAATTAGAGACTTAGTGTTGTGTTACAAGTAAAGACTTGTAAACGTTAGGGGAAGGAAAGGTAGGATGGGGAGTCACAATTCACCTTTACCTAGTACTCTCTTGCCAGGATGTCTTGCAAAGACAGATTTTTGCTAAATTTCTCACTAATTTGTCAAATGAGAGAAAAATAAGATTTAGTAAAACATTGTTATCATACTCTAGAAGATAAAGTGTTTTACTGGGCTTATAACTTATATCAGGTTAACAGTATTACTAATCTGTATTCTCCATGTTGTTGTTGTTGTTGTTGTTAGGTGCCGTCAAGTCGGTATCCGACTCATAGCGACCCTCTGCACAACAGGGGAAACACTATTGTCAGTGCTTCTCTGCTGTTCATAGGGTTTTCAATGGCAGATTGATTTTTGGAAGTGGGTTGCCAGGTCCTTCTCCCAAGCCTACAGCACCTGGTGTTCCCAGGAGGTCTCCCATCCAGGTACTAACCAGGCCGGACCCTGCTTAGCTTCCGAGATCTGACAGGATCGGATGCCACAGGGCTACAGCTGCAGGCACTATCCTCCATGGATTTACACTAATTCATAAAGGAAACTCATTTCTAACTAGCACACAATTTGTACACACAGGGCCATTTAGAGCAGAGGGTCTCAAAATTTGGACTAGGGACCTCTGGGGAATACCAAATCTATAACATCAAACCTGGTTTTGTATGTTCATATATTTATGTTGTTGGTAGGTGCCATCAGTCGGTGTCCAACTCATAGCGACCCTACATACAACAGGTGAAACACTATTGTCAGTGCTTCTCTGCTATTCATAGGGTTTTCAGTGGTGGATTGATATTTGGGAGTGGGTTGTTGGGTCCTTCTCCCAAGGTTACAGTATCTGGCGTTCCCAGGCAGTCTCCTATCCAAGTACTAATCATGCCCGACCCTGCATAGCTTCTGAGCAGATGCTACAGTACTGCAGCTGCAGGCATATATTTATAGATGGATGCATATATTGTTGTTGTTAGGTGCTGTTGAGTTGGATCCAACTTATAGTGACCCTGTGTATGACAGAACAAAACACCCAACAGTGTGCCATGCATATGATCTTTTTATGTTTGAGCTCATTTGTTGCAGTTGGTATGTTTCTTCTCATTTTGAGTCATGCCACATTAGCAAAAGGAGGTCCCAGGAGCTTTACTGCAGTCTCATCAACGTGAACTCTCCTTTGAGGAGGTAGCTCTTCCCTAGTCATCTCTTGAATGTCATCCAGCTTGAGGGACTCATTTTCTGGCACTATGTTTAATAGTAATTCTCTGTTATTCATAGAGTTTGCCATGGCTAATTGTTTCGGGAGTGGGCTGTCGGATCCTTCACCCTAGTCTGTCTTATTCTGGAAGCTCAGCAGAAACCTGTCCACTATGCTTTGCCCTGCTGGTATCTGAGATATCGGTGGCATAGCTTTCAGTATCACAGCAACATGCAATTCCCCACAGCACAACAAGCTGACTGATACGTCGGGGGATTCATATATATGCAACAGTTTTTATACTACTGTTTTCTAATGGCCTGCAGCAGTAGCACTGTGGCATCTGATCCCATCAGATCACAGAAGCTAAGCAGAGTTGGGCCTGGTTAGTCCTTGGATGAGAGACCGCCTGGGAACACTAGATACTGTAGGCTTGGGAGAAGGACCTGGCAACCCACTCCCAAAAATCAACCCGCCATTGAAAACCCTATGAATAGCAAAGAAGCACTGACAATACTATATCACCTGTTGTACACAGGGTCGCTATGAGTCAGACACCGACTCGACAACACCTAACAACAGCAACATCCTCTAAAGAGTGTGCAGTGGAGTTTTTCAGAACCTTTACAGTATGTGATACTGCAACAGAATGAATGTAGAAGTAGACATGAGAATACAGCTGTTCCCTATTAAGCAAGACTCACAGAGATTGCAAAAATGTAAAACATTGCCCCTCTTCTCACCCTTGGTGACTCTGCAAACATGCTACTGGGCACAGATGCACCTGTGCCTGGTTAATTTCCTTGACAAGCTGTTGTGTTTTAAAATATGGTGATGATCCATCATCTTGCTGGTAAATAGCACATATCGGTGATGGTGGATTAATCTGGATTAAGGTATAGGAGCCACTGTAATGTGATGCTCCACTTTGGCTTCCTGCCAACCGTTGTCAGCCCTCCTGGTTTGCTCCCAACTTTTACTAGGTTTCCTAAAGTAACAATTGGAAAGATTTTTATCACAGAAAGACCTCTTACAATAATTTGCCTAATTTAGTCCTTCACCTTAACCTACCATCCCCATAAATTTTAACTCTGGCGGCATGTGAGTGCCGAGCAGATTGCTTCACAGTGCAAAGCACATCCTGTCAGAAGGCCCCTCGGCTGTGTTAGCGCAGCCCCAGCTCTGCGAGGTAACGGAGCCGGTAATTCTGTTTCAGAATTTCAGCTTTCTGCCCCAGTGAAGCTGGTGGAGCAGGGCTGGCCCGGCACGCTTGGAGAAGCTCCTTTGAACGCCTGGTGGGAAGCAGTTTTTATGAGGCAGTTGTTCTGCGTTAACGCCAGAGACAGCTCCTGGTACATTTCCCCCAAACATCCTTCAAACATCGGTCATGGCAGGGGCGACCCAAGTTGTGTCATAAAATCCCAGGGACCGCAGAAAACTTCAAAGCAGAGTCCGAGCTAAAGCTCTCCTCTTGTGAGGAGTGCGGGTCCCCGGAATGCTGGCTGGAGTCCACGGCAGCCTCACCGGGTGAGGCACAATGGCCAGGGCAGGACTCATCAGTTCCCCAGACTTCACCGATTGACCCCGGCAGCACAATTAGGGTGGGGATAACTGGCACCTGCCCGCCTCCTACTGCGGAACAGGCTAGATGACCACATGTAAAGTGCTTTTATGTCCCTTGGAGGAAAGATGTGAACCTCACACAGTTTTTAATGTTTGTGTTTGAACTGTTGGGGCCCCATTAATTCAGATGAGCCAATTCTGAACTTGTGGTTTTCAGACACAGTAGCTGGGCAAGTCATAAACAAATTGACAGTAGAAACTTATTGCTCATAGAATTCTTCCTATATTTCATGCATATAACAAGTATTAAGTACTTGAGAATATTTAAATAATTGAGGCCGGGCTGCTTTGAAGCGTCTTCCAGATACTAAGCTGTTTGGTTTGTATATTTAATATTCTTATACCAGTCTTATATGTTCATTAAAGCAAGTTCCCTGAGACTTTCTCAGAGTGCTCTGTGGTAGTCTTTTGACCTACTGTCTGTCCTTCAGAACAATGAAACCACACTTGTGTGTAGAATAGTGTGTGTTCAGGGAGGAGGCAGGTAGTTACGAGCATTTTTCCCCTCGTTTTATTACCTGGTCTCTCACAGCTCTTTCAAAACAAATAATTTAGTTTTACTAATTATTTATAAAATTAAGTAATGATTCTTTGACTTTTTTCAGTTATTCTGTATGCCTTGTATATACTAGATAAATATTACCCACTCATAATTGAAAAGAGCAGCACTTAAAATCCAGTGGCTTTTGACCTGAATTATTTTGCTATGATGGAGTTTTTCTTATCTCCTCAAATTTTATTTTATTGAAGGAAAAACATCCTAACTGGGTTTTTTTTGATGGTAGTGGGAGTTGAACCCAGGGCCTCACTCATGCTTTTGCAAGCACTCTCCTTCTGAGTTGTACCTTTCCAGCCCTACTTTGACTTTTTATTTTGAGACAAGGTCTTGCTAAATTACTCAGGCTGAACTTGTGATCATCCTGCCTCTTCCTCCTGAGTCGTTGGAATTACAGGTGTGAGCCACTGTGCCTGGCTCCCCATTTTTCAATAAAGTTAATACATCAATTATTTTGGTAAATCAGTACTCAGCTTTTGTGGGGCGTGGCCCACCACTGGTCTTGCTCTGGCCATAGGCCTTGGGTTGAGAGCGGGACCCAGCCACCAAAGACCCACTGACTGGTGAGGGTGAGTCGAGAGCCGGGGAGCCGCACCACCCGGAAAGGAGACTTATGCTCATGGCTACTCTGAGAAGCCTTGAGAAAGGCAGGCTCAGAGGTTTATGCCCACAGCAGCTTCTTGCTTCCAGTGATGACCCCGATTCCAAGTGCTCAGCTCAACGTAGCTCTTTGTTATAGTTCTCTCATCTGTGTCTCTCGTGAGGGTCAAAAAGGACCCTGAATGCGCTGTGCACTGTCCTTAAATTCCCTAACCTGGCCAATCAAAGACTGCCATATCACGTCAGGTGATTGGGGCTTAGCCTATCAGGAGGAGATGCAAATGAGGCATCCAAGAAGGAGCCAATCAGGAGTTATTCCTGAACCTTCCAATCAGGAGCTATTCTATAATTTGGAAATAGCCAATCAGGTGTCAGGAGGTCTGAGGAGAGGAGTTGGCACCAGTGCCATCTTTGAAAGCTTGACACCCAGAAGCTCCTGGATGTAGAGCAAAGGTTACTGCCCAGGGAACAAGTCGCAGACCTCCAAATGGGCCAGATAGGCCTTTCGGCTAGCTGCCTTTCTAGGCAGTGCCCTACAAGCTTTTACATTATTATGACTATGTAAATAGTATTCCCTGTAAAGCCACATAGTTATCATTATGTCTCCTTTTTAAGCTTTTTGCATTTTTTTTCTCACCTCCTGGAGATAGTGGCTGCCTTTAGTATTGTTGTTTGTTTACTTGTCTATGTGTTGTTGTTGTTGTTAGGTGCCGTCGAGTCGGTATCCAACTCATAGTGACCCTCATAGGGTTTTCAATGGCTGACTGTTTCGGGATTGCCTTGGGCGGGGATTGCCAGACCCTTCTCCCATTTTTGCAGTGCTGGGAATTGAACTCGGGACCTCAGAGACTGCAGCACAGCGCTCTACCAACTGAGCCAAATCCCAGCCTAGTTGTCTATATACATATTCCTAATTTATCCTCATGGGAGAAGGACCTGGCAACCCACCTCCAAAAAACAACCAGCCATTGAAAACCCAATGAATAGCAGAGACACATTAACAATAGTGTTTCACCTGTTGTCCATTGGGTCACTATGAGTTGGACACTGACTCTATGGCACCTAACAACAACAGCAACAATTTATCCTCAAATGTTTATTTTCTTTCAACCTTTTTATCCTGGGATTAATAACTCCTTTTTTACTCTCTTTCTCTTCCTTCCTTCCTTCCCTCCTTCCTTCCTTTTCTTCTTTCTTTCTTTCCCATTTGCCTATTGCTACTTTATCTACAAACTCTCTTCTACATATTTAAAGACAGCTTAGCCAGTTTACTGATTTCATTCTTTTTCTTGGGCATGCTCTCCTATATCTCTTCTACTCCTGTGTCAACTGGCTGCGGTCTGGATTCTCTCTGGAGCTATTATCCTAGGATTTTCTGAGCTGCTTTCTTTGGCTTATTTGTTCTGGTCTTTTCTCTTTCCTGCTTATGTATAAACAGGCCTCAGCTGTCTGGTAACCCTTCACTATCTGCCCTACTACTGTTTAAAGATGAGGCACTAAACAGCTGATTGGGAGCTCTGTGTTGGGCTTAGGGGCCCCATGTGGAATGATCAGGTAGGACCTGCCTGTTGGTCCTGGTCTGTTGTTGGAGCGGCACGGGCCAAATGGGGGTCTGAGGGAACCTGCAGGTCTCAGTGCTTCCCTTACAAACTTCTGCCCAATCTGTCTGCTTTCGCCACTTCACACGCACCCTTCCCTGCGCCTCCTTTATGTGCAGGCCGTCAGAGCTCCGCGGTGCCTCGGTCTTCCTGAGATCCAGCAGGTTCTACTATACTAATCAGCTCGTTGCTGTGTAGCTTCCACTCCCGCAGGCCTGCATTTCAACACCATGTATCCATCTGCTTTTCAGCTTCAAAAGCGTTGCTGACACCTTCTCTTTATCCTTTTGGAGCCATGCCATTTGTATCCTTTGCTCTCACATTAAAGGGGTCTCTGGACTAGATCTGCCATATTTAATCACTTGTCACTAATTCACCATCCTTCTTGCTGTCCTTTACCCTCCACCTCCAACTAGTAGTTCTGACTTAGTGTGGTTTTACTGAAATCTGTAGCTAAAACGGTCTTTAGAAGTTTGTATATTAATTATTTATTAATATAATATGTTAATAAATAATAATAACATTGCTAACATTTTTTCCGCTACTGGGGGATTGGACCAAGGGTCTTGCTCATGGTAAGCAAGTGCTCTGTCATCGAAATGCATTCCCAGCTCCCTTATTGTTTGTGACAGGGTCTCACTGAATTTTCGAGCTTCCTCTAGCCTCAAACCTATAATCCTCCTGCCTCAGCCTCCCAAGTCATTGGGATTACAGGCATGTGCCACGATGCCTGGCTCCATTGCTGGGTGGCGGCAGCGGTGGCGGCGGCGGTGGTGGTGGTGGTGGTGGTGGTTGTTTTAGGGTGTTTGTGTGTGTGTGATACTGGGATTTAAACCAAGGACTTCACACATACTTTGCCAGCAGTCCACCACTGAGCTTCACCCCTATCCTTTCTTTAAAAAAAATTTTTTAACATGAGACAGGGTCTTGCTAAGTTATACAGCCTGCCTCTGGCCTTGAACTTGTGATCCTCCCGCCTCTGCCTCCCGAGTCACTGGGACTACAGCCGTGCGCCACCATACCCGGGGGCATTACTAACATTTTCAAGCTTTTAGTATGACCTACCTATGATTCTCGTGGTTTTTGTATTATTTCATTGAATCATCACAGCAACTTTGGGTGAATATCTGTAACGGTCTGTAGCGCTTCTCCCCCAGAAAGACATAGAACGCATCTGGTGGGAAGTTATTACTGATCCCAACTCCAGCTTTGAGTCTGGAGTTTGGTCTTTAATCTCCCTTTCTGTGCGTTGTAAAGAAACAGGTTGTAGAAGGCTCTTGTCAGATCCCAGGAACATGAAAGAAATAGCACACTCGATGGGAGTGACATGGCCCTGTCACCACCCCTCCTTCAACCATAAAAGGGGTCGGCAGCTGGTGAACGACTGTACTTAGATCCTGGGTGCTGATGGGTGTTTTGTAGTTTCCAAGGGAAGCTGCTGAAAGTTTTCTTATCTTGACGCTCCAAGGGCAAGAGGTCTTTCTTCAAAGAGAAGCGCTTGTTTCCGAAAGAGATGCAGAAAGAGCCTAAAATCACAGGCTCTTCCCCATCGCCGGAGGAGAAACGGGACAGCCAGTGGGACAGAGAACAAGGAGAGGCCCCTGGCCCTGGGTGATTTGTGCATCTCATGCGGCATAGAGGGGCTGCTGGAGTGGCCACAGCCCTGCGTGAGCCATTGTCCTGCTCCTTCTTAGCCAAGGCCTAGAGCAAGTGACCCCCTCTTAACTTCTCTGAGGGGAGGTTCCTTTGACTCATGTGGAAGAGGGACGATAACGTCTACCTCCGTGGGTGGTGGTGGTGGTGGTTAGGTGCCGTTGAGTTGAGTCCGACTCACAGCGACCCTCATAGGGTTTTCAATGGCTGACTGTTTCGGAATTGCCTTCGGAGTGGGTTGCCACATCTTTCTCCCATTTTGCAGTGCTGGGAACCGAACTCGGGGCCCCAGAGACTGCAGAGCAGCGCTCTACCAACTGAGCTAAATCCCAGCCCCCGTGGGTGGTTACACGGGTTAAATTCTCTAACATATGTGAAACATGTGGCATGTAGTTTGGGCTCAAGAAAGGACCCTCATGTCAATACTCTGTCCTGCATACAGAGTGTCAAGCAGAAGTGAGCCAAGGGTTATGTCCCTAGCTCTTCCACTTGGTCTCTGAAATCTTGCTCACCACTTGCTGTCGTGTGAACCCTGGGAGGTGTATGTGTTGCTGGAGTCCAGCCCTCCCTATTGTCTTTCGTCACACACAATCCACAGTGCAGTCAGCCTACCAGTCTGCGCAGAATTGCTGGGTGGGGGGAGTCACCTGGGCACTCAGCCCGTGGGCGAGAACCCACCTGGAGAAGGTGTGCGGAGGCCCCGGGGCCGCTGACCCCACTTGGGAACAGCAGGTGATCCCTAACTGTCGTTTGTCTCTGCCGTAAATGAGATGCCTCTGGGTTCGAGCAGAGTTCAGCCAAAGGCCCCTTAGGACGCGGAAATCTGTCCTGGAGCCAGGTTTGGCGGATTGAAGTTATGCAGCGAGTGTCTCCAAACATTGGCATCTGTTGTCCGCCAAGGGGAGGGATGATGGAGCGCTTACGGAAATTAGGATGGGGCAGGTGACCTGTGACAGCTGACAGACTGTTTCAGGCCACTGTTGCTCATCCAGCTCTTTTGATAAACAGCTTTAAAAGCATTACGTGGTTTGGAAAGCATTCTTCAAAAATGGTTATATTTTCCAGACGTGTGACAGTTGGGCTCAGTATTGTGTAAGGGTTCTAAATGGTACAATTAGAGTCCTCTTTCATGGAGCTGTTGGAACTCTTGAGGACTTGTCTGTCTGCCTTCTGCCCGGACAGTGTCACAACAACATTCTCCCCTGTGTCTGTTTAATGACAAACAAAAAAGTGTTCTTGAGTCCAGGACTAAGAATTGAAGAAGAAAAACTACTTGTGTCGTTTTTGGCTTTTTAAAACATCGCTCTCATCATGTACCCTTTCTTCCATCATTCCTACGTAATGAGAATAACAGACAACTCTGGATTATTGTAATGTTTTGAGGCTTGGAAAATGAACTTTCTCTAGATTATAAATATCCATTTCCTCATTCATTTAAAACTTCATCCTCCCACGAGTCCTACATCCAAAAATTTAACTCCTGGTACCTGTTGAGCCTCCTAGGAAATTCCGGGTGCCACCGGGCAAGGGAGTTGTATCTTGTGGAGTGGCAGTCAGGCCATGTTCATCTGGGACTCCTCTGGGCCATGTGATAAACACCAAGCGCGCTCATGACAGATTTTTGAGATTTTTTACTACAGTCTAATATATCACAGATTTTTCTTTTTAAGTTTCAGGGTAGGATTCATAGGGTTTTTATTCCTATCCCCAAAATTCAGCGAGGGAGCTGACAGAGCAGCTGGGAGCACCATTCTCAGTGACAGCAGTTTGCAGTCTTTTAACTTCTCAGTGTGGTATCGGTTCCTCCTCGACTCAGACCTCTGTGGACAAAATAACCTGTCTGGCTGTCCCCTCTGGTGACTGGCAGCAGCTTGGCGTGGCAAGAAAACAGAGTTGAGGAATCATGAGACCAGAAGCCTCACTCCAGCCCCGACGCCCCCTTGCCTTGAGCACCGGTGCAGATAACTTTCTACCCCCTCCTCGAGGGGTCCTCTGCCCCTGCCCCTGCCACCCATGTCCTGGCCTCCTGAACACCTAGTCGTGTGCCCCCTGGGGAAGCATCACAGAAGGGGTTGCTTCCTAGGGCCAACCTGGCTAGATATTGGGACAAAGAAAAACTATGCAGGACAGAGGAAAAATTGGTCATGTTTTCTAAAAATAAACATCTCTGGCTTTACTGCACTTAAAATATTCCTTAAGCCAGGTGCGGTGGCACACACCTGTAATCCCAGTGGCTCGGGAGGCAGAGGCAGGAGGATCGCAAGTTCGAGACCAGAGGCAGTCTGTGTAAATTAGCAAGACCATATCTCAAAAAGTAAAAAAAAAAGAAAAGAAAAAAAAAATTGGGCGAGGGTGCTGCTCAGTGGTCCAACACTTGCAAAGCATTCAGACTCGAGGCCCTGGGTTCAACCCCCAATACCTAAAATACACACACACACACACACACACACACACTCCTTAGCAACTTGTGGCTCTGGTCCTATCCCATGCTGAACTTAAGACCATTCATCCTGCTTACGTCTAATCCCGTCACCGCTTCAGCCCTCCCTCAGAGTTCACCTGTGGGAAGACGGCAGAGCGGCCCAGTCCTGGCAGACGGGCTCACATGGGTGGAGTGTGTCGAGACAGCCTACGTAAAAGATACTGTGCAGGGAGCCTGCTGTAAAGGGACCGCTTCCTGCCTGCTCCACAAGGAGGGACTCGAATATTCACAATTTCTTTTTAGCTGCTGGCCAAGAGGTCAATAAAAACAAAACAAAACAAAAGGAAAACCTTGAGAGGCATTTAGAACAGGAATGGATGTGTGTGGTGTTAGCAAGCAAATTCCAAACATATTTCCTCCTGCTTTCCAGACCTTTATCAGATTAGTGTTTCTGACTTACACCCCATCCACAGTGCCAGAGTAACTAGCAATGTCAGGCAGCTTGCGGAGAAGTCAGCCCGCAAAGCCTGCAGGAGAGAAGCGTGGACGACAGTGGGTCTGCTGGTGGTCGCTCCGGCCACATGCCGCAGCATCCCCTGCATAAGCAGCCTGTGCTCCTGAGTTCTCAGAGTCCGGCCTTGTTTGCCTAGGGTTGACTGTTCCTGGAATATTGCTGTAAAAATGACCCTAAGGTAGAAACATTCCAGCTGGGAATGGGGCCACTGAGGGCCCTATTTTATAAGTTCTTAAAGGCTGTGTTGCCCTGTGATGGAGTCTCATTCTCAGTGCAGACCCAGTTTCCAGACCTTAACATATCCGAGGCTCTCAGTGTGTCAGGACTCATGGTGGGCTGAATCAAGCCTTCGGGGGTCCTTGTGTTACACACCTGACCTCTGATGGACACTAGATTTACTGATACATGCTAACCTAACCTGCATGACTGTGAGTACAGGTGCTTTGTTGATTGTTCTGAGTGACGTGAGGTGTTATGACTAAAGCTGACTGAACTCTACCACAGACTGAGTGGGTAACACATCTTTCCTGGAGATTTCCTAGAGGAGCCTACCTAACTTTTTCTTCTTATTTTCTGGCTTAAGTGATTCTCCATAATCTTATTCTTAACAAACCTGAATAAAGAGTACACAGGAGAATTACCATAAACCAGAGGGATTCTGAAGAGCAAAAGCTAGTTTTCCCTGATCCTTTCATTCCATAGCACCTCCCGTCTATCTGCAGAAAAAGGCACTTTAGGCTTTGGAATGGCACATCCACTAATTTACCCATCTCTCAACATCAGCATGAGGATAAGGAAGCCTCGTGAGGAAAAAAGCAAGAATGTATTTGCAGTTCCATTCAGAAATAAATGGGTTGTTTGGAAGGAGAAAGCACGACTTTGCAACTCCAGAGGGAAGCAGACCCCTGGCTCTGCCAGGCCCCCAAAGAAGCCCGCTCGTACCCGGAAGTGAGGCAGGCCTGTGGGTGTGCAGCTGCCCATGGGGGTCTGTTGTCCTGCTGTGATTTTTGGCAAGCCTGGGCCCTTGTCTAGGGCTGTGTATAGAAGGCTAAAGACAGAACCAGCAGGCCAGCCCCCATGGGCTTCCTGCCTGGTCCTCTTGTCATGTCTTTGGTGGGACTTTGGCTTTGCTTTTTTCTCTTTTCCTCCTCCTCCTACCTCTGCTACACTTGGACCTTGGTTAGAAGAGTTAAGGTAGCCATTCCAGACTTCCAGAAGTTAGCTCTCATCATGTGGGTGGGCCCACCGAGACACAGCAGAAATACAGGGGCCCCACGGGCTCCCGGCCGAGCCCCGGGAAAGCCTGCGTGTACTCTCGGAGCAGCTTCACTTTCCAGTAGAGGTGAGCCACAGGCGTCTCCCCCTGGAGCCAGGCCAGGAGCGCCCTCCGCGTCCTGCCTCCTGCCTCGGCTGGTGGTCTAACGCTTCATGCGCTCACCAGAGATCTTGGCCACTGACTGGGGTGACAACAAATGGGTAGACTGAGCAGGTCTCATGCTTGAGACTTTGTTTTGATCCTGTAAGACTGAGTGCCCCACAGACACGTCACTTCTCCATACGCGTGTGCCTACATTCACACACACGGACTGACATGCAGCACTCCCGTGTCCTGCCTTGGTAGCCAAGTCTCAAAAAATAAGTTTGCTTTATTCGGTACTAAAGATAAAAACAACTAGTGGTCCGTGTTAGCCTTCCCCATCGCCATGGAACTGGGAGCGCGGGAAGATGGCCGTAGAGGTGTCTTAGTTCCCCCAGGAAATGCGCGAGTTCACGTGGAGGTGTGGGGCACGAGGACACAGGGGCCGTTTTATGGGAGTTTGTCAGGGATCAGACCGAAGACTTTGCTTTTGTGAGAACAAAGTGAAGCGGTGCATTCAAGAGCAGCCCGGGGCTTGCGTGTCGGGGCCCAGGGCCTGCTGGGACGGGGTTTACACTCGAGCTGTCCTTTTGCCCTTCCACTGAACTCTCTTCATTTCAGTCATGAGCAAACAGTCAGGGCCTGAACTAACAACCCTGCCGTCCTCCGAAGGCCGGCTCGCTTACAGTACCGAACAAAGGGAGGGAGGGCCGCGTGGGCCGGCCGGGGCCGAGGAATGTGGCTTCAGGGTTCTGCTCCATAAATTTCACCAGCACGACGAAAAGGAGATAATACGAGCCTTCGTGATGATCTGAACGGGGGAGGCTCTGTGTCCCATTGATTGCGGTCTGGCCCGGTGCCAGGCCCAAGCCTGACCGACAGTTGAACCGTATCGTTAAGGCGTGTAATACAGCTCGAGGCTTGTACCGCCGCCAATGAGTACATATCCACAGGACAAAAGTTTATAAAGAGTCGAGGCCGTCCTGCTTAACCCCCTCACACTGCGTGTAATAGACCCAGCTGCCATTCAGAACCTGCCCGTCTGAGGCCACGGCGGGAAGCCCGCATGCCGCTGTGCTTCCAGCCACCTCCCAGGGCTGAGGAGAAAAGAGGAGAGCCGTCTCAGGGGGGTCCCAGTGCCGGAATGTTCCCCTCCAGAGCGAGCCAGTCTGCCTGCCTCCCTCCCCCTGGCCGAAACGGGACACCGCAGGGCTCTCTGCAGAGCGGCTCTGTTTGCAGTATAATGTTGCCGGAGGACATGGGGCTGACACAACAGGAAACCTACCCGGCTCGAGGGGGCCGCCCGTGGTAGACATGGTTGGTGCCACCGCAGAGCAGCCTAGGGTCTGCTAGGGCTCCGGGTGGTTCTCACCCCTCCTTTGCCACCCAGCCCCGCAGGGCTGTGCATGGCCTCGCCCTGTGGCCCTGTACGGCTAAGCCTCCGTGCTAAAGCAGAGCAGGTGGAAGGCAGTCCCGTGGAATGGCCTAGTGTCTCAGTGTTCTTCCTGTTAGATGCGGGTGGCCCCGGAGGAACCTTGTCCCCTCCCCAGGGAGGACATGAGGCAGTAGACACGTCCCAGCAAGGCATGGAGCCACCTGGGTACCCACTGGGGACATGGTGTCAAGCAGGTGTGCAGACAGATAAGGACTCAGCCTAAGCGTGGTTAGAAAGAAAGACTCCCCAGGTTGCGAGGGCCCTGTGAGGAAAGTGAGCTAGCGGTGGTTTCCCCCCTCTCTGTCAGCCCATTGCATCCCTCAGTCACACTGGGGACCTGCTTGTAGTTTGTCCTGCCATCCAGCAAGATGCGTTTCTGTCATTTCTCTAGAAAGTGGCTGGGTATCGTAGGTAGAAGTGTGCTCTGATTACGGTGCCGAGGGAACTAGGGTGTGGACCCCTGTAGCGTGAAGGCAGAGCACGTGTTCCTGATGTCCGGGTCGCATATGGATCATCCTTTCCTCTCTCCCGCCAAGACACCTCTGAGTCCTGTCTGAGAGGTCCTACCAGGTCTTAGATCTACCTCCTTTTGACTCTTGGACATGGAGGGGAGGCCTGGGGTTTAGCTCAGTTGGGAGAGGGCCGCTTTGCGCTCTCTGAGGCCCTGGATTTGATCCCAGCCCTGCAAAAACGGGAGAAGGATGTGGCATCCCACTCCCAAAATGATCCTAAAATAATCAAGCATCGAAACCCTACAAGGGTCGCTATGACTCAGACACGACTTGATGGCACCTAACAAGAAGAAGATTTGGGGAAAGACGAGGTGCAGATGCAGTTGGGAGAGGATGCTGTGGCCCTGGGTCCTCACAGTGTGAAGGGGGCCCACCCCACTCCCTCAACTCAACCAGTTTAACTCGGTGTGTGGGGTGCATGGTAGCTGGGAAGCTTGGAAAAGCTCAGAGCCAGAGGCTTTGCTGGGCCAAACATCCATGCACCTGAGCGCAGGGAGACCCTGGCCTTTTGGGGCCAGTGCCTGGAGGACCAGGCTACTGAGCTCTGGCAGGAGCTCCGCTGCTCATGGTCCTCAGGCAAAGAGCCCTGGTAGCCTTCCAAGCCCCAAATTTTCCACCGTCACAAAATAAATGACTCCTCCTGATGCAGCCCTCATCTTCGCTCTGCCATCCTGCCAAGACCAGCTTCGTGCGCGGTCACCTGGGTGTCTAGCTGATACAGAGGTGGCACAGGAGGCCTCAGCAGCAGGGTGTCTGAGTAGGATGTGCTCAGCGAACCATGACCCCTTGGGAGGCCAAGGAGGGCTCCCACTGATTTTATTTCCTTGAGGCATAAAGAAGAGGCTTCTAGAGGAAGAAGAGGCACAACAGCCCCTGTCCGTGAAGGGCTGATCCTCTGTGATTTGTGCTTCCACGGTCGAGGTGCTTACACCTAGAGTTAGGCAGTGGTCGTGAGCCCATGCAGAGGTAACTTCTCATCTGGACTCCACTAAATGATTGCTAACCCCCAAATTTGGGTGCCTTCTCGTCATGTGCTTCGTCATTTGGGGTGCCTCTTCATCGTGTATTTGAGATCAAATAGTAAGAAGACATCCTGCCGCTCTTTGAATTTCTTTGATTCAGTTTAGCAGTGACTGCACATGCCATGAGTTAGCCAGGTGCTGTGTTAGCCAGGGTTCACAGAGATTCTTATCTGCAAAAACCTGAAGACAGAGCGCTAGAAGGGTCCCAGTGCTTTACGTAACGTGCAGAACGAAGTCCGGTCCCAACGCTCTGGATCCGAGCAACGCTCTGGATCCTCTGGAAAGGAAGCAATGAAGAACAGCAACCGAAGAACCTCCTCTGGCCACCTGTGTGACTCACTCCGTTGTCAATGTCAGGGCTCCTCCAGCCTTGCTCCCCCAGAAGCTTGGTCCTTGGACTGCCACATGCTGACCTCAGAGTCTGCTTTCTGCCCTGGGTCCACAAGAAGTCCCTCAGGTGGGTTAGAGGTGGGAGCAGAGGATTTGTGTCCCTTGTTAAGCATGAGAGGAGATGGGTAGACTCCCGGCTGCACCTGCTTCGCCCTGAGGGGCTGGGGGCAGGGCTTACTGCTGACGACTCTGTCCTCAAAAGCCTGTGTCCCCATGCACAGGGAGTCAATTAGGGAGCCACATGCTAGGTGTGAGCAGTGGTTGGCACTATATCTGGAGGAACTTTTTTTTTTTTTTTGGCGGTACTGGGGGTTGAACCTAGGGCCTCACGCCTGCATGCTCTGCAAGTGCTGGACCATTGAGCTGCACCCCCAGCCCATTTTTTTACTTTTTGAGACAAGGTCTCGCTAAGTTACGCAGGCTGCCTCTGGTCTCAAACTTGAGATCCTCCTGCCTCCGCCTCCGGGGCCACTGGGATTACAGGTGTGCGCCACCTCGCCCAGCTTGGGAGAACTTATTGTCCCATCTGTCTGGCAGGATCTAGCATCTTTGCTCCTCTTTCCTTACCTTCTGACAAATTTTTCTTTTTCTTTTTTTCCCTCTGTTTTGCAGCACTACGGGGCTGAACACAGGGCCTGTGTATACTCTGCAAGTGCTCTACCACTGGGCAGCATCCCTAGCCCCTTTATGGTTTTTATCTGAGACAAGGGTCTTGCTGTGTTACTCAGGCCACCTCTGGCCTTGAGCTCTCAATCCTCCTGCCTCCACCTCCCGAGTCACTGGGATTAACAGGCATGTGCCACCGTGCCCAGCTGTCAAATCCTCAACACATTTTGAATATGGGTTTTTTCCAGTCCTGTAGAGGCAAGCCCCCCGCCCCCGCCCTCTAGTCCAGCAATTCAAATGGATTCAGTTTTGTTGGTTCTTCCTTCCTAGGAGGACAAGCACTGACCCTGGGGACGCATCTGGCCTTTATGAAGGCTCGCAGTGCACCTGAGGTGACTCAAGTTCTTTTCTTCGTTTTTTGATCTCCTACCACCTGGACCATTAATCCTGCTTCCAGGGGGGCTGGGGAAAGGAGGACGTTTCAAAACAAAGCTGATTTGGTCTCTGAAGCAGCTTGTCTTCTAGGCTGTTCTTCCCCTGATGAGAATCAGAAAGGACAGTCTGTAGCCCCTTCGGTCTCGTGGCTCTGCAGCTGGACAGCCTCCAAACCAGTTCCAGATGTCCTCTCTCTCTCTGGGTTAGTGGGAAGGGGACGGGCAAGTGCGTTTGCTTTTACTGATTCTTACAGAGCCATTTCCCTCGGGGACTCTCTAGGGAGAGTGCCCTGTGCCCTGCGTCCCCGTCGGCCCTGCCCACACCTCCTGCGTCCCCCTCTGTCGGAACCTGTCACTCTGAGGTTGCCGGCTACTGCAAGCAGGAGAAGCCTCTGCCCTGCCGGTCAGGGTCAAAAAGCAAGACGGTGCTGGCAAGGGCAGGGAAGGAGGCCTGCGGGTGACCCGCGCTGAGCACACCACCGCGACAGCCCTCCTAACCACATCCACGAGAGGGCCCGGTCAGGCCACCTAGGGGGAAGAGGCATAGGTGGCCCCTTCTCTTGCAACGTCCTCTCTCCTCAGACCCCCCCCACCCCCAGAAGAAGCCATCGCTGACTGAGCCCATGGAGGGGCAGCATGTGGTGATGGATGCTTGGAGTCATCCGGGTTTCCTTTTAGGTGTACTTTAGACATTGTGGGTTGGTGCCCAACCGCTTCCCAATGCATTGTGTTTTTTTTTAAAAAAAAAAATAGATTTATTGGATAAGTCAAAGAACATGTACAAAGGTAAACCATTTTTGAAAACCTGGGCAGTATGTGTGCACTTTAGCATTTGGACACTCCAGAACCCTTGCCTGAATTTTCTCTTTAATCCTTCCATCAAGCCACTATGGGAGATAATATTGGTCCCTCTTTTTTTTTTTTTTTTTTTTTTTTTTAAGAAAATAAAAAGGGCTCAATAGTACTGGGCATTAATAATCACCAAAAAATATGGGCTGCGGATGTAGCTCAGTGCTAGAGCACTTGCCTAGCATGCACAAGGCTCTGGGTTCAATGCCCAGCACTGTAAAAGCAAAACAACAACAATAATCACCAAAATTAATAATTGTAACCCCACCAGGCATCTTATGTACATATGTATGTGTATATGTAAGCACACACACAAATGTGTGCATCTATATGATTTTCCATGAATGGGAACACAATTTGTATCTGTGTGTGTGTGTTTGTGTGTTGCTGGGGATTAAACCCAGGGCCTTGAGCACGCTAAGCCCATACTCTACCACCAAGCTACACCCCTAGTCCCAAGCCCAAATATCTATATCTAACCTTTTTTCACTCAACAATGATTCTAGAAACATCTTTCCATTTCAAAAGTAAACTATTTTTAACATTTCTATAATATTAAATTGCAAATATACCATAATATCCTTACCTAGCCCCCTGTTGATGGATAGCTCTGATTTTTTGCTAAGATAAGCATCTTCTACATATGTCTTTTCATACTTGTATAATTCTCTCCATAGGGTAAATTCCTAAGAATATGGTTGCTGGATTTAAGGGATGTGCATTTGTCTCCAGAGGCACATTACAAATTGCCTTGTAGGACGTTGAAGTAATTTGTACTCTAACCACAGAGATTAAGAGGACCCATTTCTCCAGCCCTCTGCTAGTTCTGACTCTTCATTCGTTCTGAACTCAGTCATGAATCCTCCCGAGTAGCTGCTATGTGTCAGACACTATAGGAAGAACCAGGCATGTTAGTGTTTTAAATCTTTGCCAGTGGGGGAGAGCGAGGATCGAATCATCTTTTCATTTCAGTTGGCTACTCGTGTCTCTCCTTTTGTGAATTACTTTGCATATTTTTTGCCTCAATCTTTTTAAAGCCTCCCGAGGCTAGTGCATCTTCCTTTTTAGTGTTGTGCTTTGTTCTTGTTTATCCTCATCCTAACTTGGTCCATCCGTTCCACCAGTGCTCATTTAATCAGTTTGTCATCTACGTGAGCACATGCCCTCTTCCTGGATATGGATAAGATTCAGCATGGTTACTCGGCGGGTCCCTGGAGTCTGTGTCATGACAATGAAAGGGCGCCATTGCTGTGCCTGTGCTTCTGCCACCAGCTGCTGCGGCACTAAAAATGGGGATTCCATCGGATGTTTCAGACTCTGTGTGGTGTGATCTGTTGGCTGGCTTTGGTCTTGTTATATGTTTCCTCCTATTTCTTAGTATTTGTTTACCACCAGTTCCTTCTTGCCTTGAAGGAGGGCCCTGCTTGGAGCCAGGCCTTCCCAGGAAGCCCAGCCCACCTTCTGTAGCCTGTGGCGCCTAACCTCGGTAGCATTCCTACTTCCCTCCTGGGCTGTTCATCCCTGGTGCACTGTCCAGGTTCCTTCTGTAGTTGTTTCAAGAGCGCAGACCTTATCCTCCCGACTGGATTGTAAACTTCACAGTCCAGGGTGACCAGAATTATCTCAGGGCGATGCACTAAGTGTTACACATTCTCATCATCAGTCTTGCTGTTTCAGTAAGTTTACTGAGTTGAAGAAAATCAGAAAGACCCGAGATCAAATTTGGCATTGCCACCTACCACTTGAATGGCTTTGGCCAAGCTTAACAATCTCTCTGAGGCACAGTTTCCTCCTCCACAAAATACAATAGTAGTAAATGCCTCCTCCAAAGAACAGTGTAAAGATTAGAGTGGCTGGTATATAGTCAACACTCAATACATGGATCCCTGGAGACCTTCCACGGACCTCTGTGGCCCAGCAGTCCCAGTCTGCTGTCTTCTCACCGAAGCCCTGTGGGAAATGCAGATGCAGGCCGGAGGCGGCGATACACAAAGATGCGCCAGGCTTTCCCACAGGGGTCTGGAAGGCTCACACACGCCTCTTTGCAGAGTCTCAGTTTAGCTTGTTCCACCCTGGAGCTTTCTAATCGTTCAGGGGTCAGCATGATGCCACAACTTTGAAACATGGCAGTTTTTCTCCCTTGCTCCACCAGTTTTTCTTAAATCGAAGTATGGGCGGGGGCTGGGGGGAGAGAAAGCAGGAAAGAGAGAGGGGGAGAGAAAGCATGTGTGTGTAATGTGCTTGGGATAAAAAAAGACGGATCGAATTTTGCCTGGCATAGCAACTCTCATCTCCAGTAGCCTCTGACCATTTTACCAAACGGACTTTAATCGGTTTCTTCAAATCTATTTTTATTTTGTAGTCATTTTCATGTACGGGGAGCCAACTCTTTCAAAAGAGACATTTTGTCATTAAAACCTATTATTTAGTTTAACCACCGTGGGCTCAGCTTCAGCGGTCATTGTCTCCGGGCCCAACCGCAGCGGTGACCCACCAGTTTGTGATGCACACAAACCAAAACGGAGGCAGGCTGGGCAGCCAAGTGTCATCTGCGGGGGGAGCTGGGCCTCTCTCCCTTCTGATGCCACTTCTCGCCCCTCGTTGCCTGCAGCTGGTGGCCCTCAGCCCTGCCGTGGCATGCGGCACAAGAGCCCCTCTGGCCCACCTCAGCCTGTACACTGATTAGACAGAAATCAGCAAATCTATCGAGTGCCTGTTTAATGTGACACAGATGTGGGACATACTGCAGATCTTTCTGCTTTACAAATTTTCAGCTTTTTGCATTTCATCAGTGTTGCTTATTATTTACAGAATGTAACTCGAGACAGCAGAACAGATTGTAATTTTTAAGAAGGTTTTGGGGGTGATGGGGCCGCAGGGGAACTGGGAGAAAAAATCCAGTAGTGTGGAATGCTGTTTGCCGTCCAGACCAAACAGACCAGTTTGCCAAGGGTTGATGGACTATGACAATCAGGCCTGTTCATGTTAACACTGGCGACACTTAGTTAAAAGGCATCCTGACCATTTTATCACCAAATAAAGAATAGTCTGTCACTAGGTGGACCATCCCTGCACCGGGCAGAAAATGAACCCCTGGTGGAGGCACTGAAGGGTATTGGTGAGCTGCCAGCTCATGTTCTGCTTCCTGTGTAGAAAGGACACTGTCGAACCCGGTCTCCACCCAGACATACGGATGTTCTCCTTGCCCCATGCCTGCCAGGGCTTTATGCCCCTGCTGGGACGATGACAAGAACTGGAACAAAGAGAAGTCCCTTCTTTTATGGGAAAACCCAGGATGCTCTTGAGGGCATTAGAATAATGAGCCAGAGCCAGGCAGACATAAGTTCAAAGAGAGGGTACCACTGCCTATACCAGAGGGGCACAGTCAGCTGGAAGCAGCCTTGGCTCCTCAGAAAGCTCGGCCATAGGTTAAACTAAAGGACAAACAATGAGCCAGGCGCGGTGGCACACACCTGTAATCCCAGCGGCTTGGGAGGTGGAGGCAGGAGGATCGCAGGTTCGAGACCAGAGGCAGTCTGTGTAACTTAGCAAGACCTTGTTTCAAAAAGTAAAAATATGGGCTGAGGGTGCAGCTCAGTGGCCCAGCACTTGCAGAGCATGCAAGCAGGAGGCCCTGGGTTCAACCCCCAGTACCACCACCACCACAACAACAAACAAACCAAACAAACAAACAGCCGGACAAACAACAAAAAAGCACCAGCTAATCAGAAGGAAGATGAAGAGTGGAGGAGGCGGGTTGCCTCTCTTATGTCCCAAAGGCAAAAGAGCCTGAAACTTGGGGCTGAAATGCTGCGAGCCATGCAGTAAATGTCCTGAAGAGACTTCTTGGGGTTTGAGCAAGTGTAGAGAGTTGGTCACAGGGTCTGGGGGTTCTGAGTGGTTCATGGGCTGGTGCCCAGATCGTATCTGGCTCTCTGTAGGGAGCTGGACTCAGAGTGGCTGCCGGGGCTCCAAGCCCCACTGTACTTCTGCATTGACAGTGCACACTTCCCCAAGGTCACTAGTTGCCTTCTGGGAGCAAGTGACGCAGGTTAAGAACTTCCTTGTGTCCCCTTCAGTGGAATGGTCAGGAGTTCCTGGGTCATTACCACCGCCCTGACTGTCCCTCTGCTCACCTGGCCTTAAAAGCAGCCACCCTGATTCTCCTGCACCAGCTCCAACAGTCTGGGGACATCGGACTGTTCATTCATCACAGGTATCTGGGCCCGGCCTAGTTCTAAAGGCTGGGGCACAGCAAAGCAACTTCCACTCCACACTCCCCACACGCTGTCCGGGAGGCATGGTTCAGAGCACAGCAGAGTCAGTGGCTGGGAAGAGTGCCTCACTGGCTGCTCTGTGCCCCTCTGGGGGCTTAGCTTCTCCCTTTACCACCTAACGTACCACTGCAAGGCCTGAAGCAGATCTCAGTGAGACCAGGAGCGGGGCACCTGAGCAGAAGCGTGTGTTCCTGTCAGTTCTAATTTCAGTGTTCTCTGTTTCTGAATATCTTCTCATGCTGGCTGTTTCTCTTTTCCCGCCTTGTCTTCCACTCTGTTTTCTCTGTTTGATAGTAAAAGGATGTGTGAAAACTCTGGGCTGAGCAAACAGATGGTCTTTGAAAAGCAAGCCAACCACAAAGAGGGCCCCTCTGGGCTGTGCATCCCCTTATCTGCTTGGTTTTGGCCATGAGAGAGGCCCTAGGGGAGGTACCTCGAGGTAGCTCCATGTGCAGGGTTGTGTGTAGTAAGATTATCTTGCAAACTACAATTAGAGAAAACATTTTACTTCTAAAACTTGTTTTATAAATTCTTGCTATGGCAAATTTTATTAATGGCAATATTCTAAGACTTTATTAAATCTAAAAATTTGTTACATTATCTGGTGTAATTTACTGAGTTGCTAGGTTAGCTCTGGCTTAAAAAAAAAGGGGGAACTCCTTTAAGGAAATAAGATAGGGAAATAAGATCTGGATGGGCAGGGGTATGAGCAGTGGTTCCTAAAAGATGCTCCTGTCTCCACCAGTGATGCGCTCCTTAGGAGGCCTTCTGGCACGCTCAGTAGGTCACAGCCCCGTTACTGCTCAGTCAAGATGAACTGTTAACTACTGCACTTTTGCATCCATGCATTTTAAATTGACTTAACACCCAGTAATTCTGAACATAAGGGCCAAAGGAAGGTAGAGAGTTGACCTTAATTGATCCTATTGTGTGCTACGGGCTGGGATTTAGCTCAGTTGGTAGAGCACTGCACTGCAGTCTCTGAGGTCCCAAGTTCAATTCCCAGCACTGCAAAAATGGGAGAAGGACCTGGCAATCCACTCCCAATGCAATCCTGAAACACTCAGCCATTGAAAACCCTATGAGGGTTGCTATGAGTCGGATACCGACTCGACAGCACCTAACAACAACAACAACTATGTGCTACACAAATCGCATAGTTCATCTCAACGTTATCAACCAAGTACATATTAGATCCTCACTGATGAGGAAATAGTTGATGAGAGCAATCTAGATTGTTACTGAATGTCCCTTGACTAATTAGTGCCTGGACTGAGATTTTATTCTTTTTTCCAAAACCCTTTGTTCTTCTCTCTACCACTTTGCTCCCAAATTTCATCTCCTCTTAAAAGAAATCAACTTTTGAGAGACTATAAAAGTTAATATATAGTAGCTACAACAAAAATTAAAGGACTAGGAATTAGCTCAGTTGGTAGAGCACCGCTCTGAAGTCCCAGGTTCGATTCCCAGCCCTGCAAAAATGGTAGAAGGACATGGCAATCCACTCTCAAGGCAATCCCGAAACAATCAGCCATTGAAAACCCTTTGAGGGTCGCTATGAGTCGGACATGATGGCACCTAACACCAACAACTCAAAGATTAAAAGAAAGAAATTATGTAATCATTTACCAGAAATCTGGAAATATCTGGTTTATTTAGTTTAATCAGCTTATTATTATTAGCATTTGTACCTAATAGATGCAAAATCAGTTATACCAGAAAGTGCATGTTTTTGGCCCTCATGAACTATCTTGGGATGAGCACTAAACTCTGATTCAGAATATTGTTGTTAGAATACAGATTAAGTTTACAGTTACAAAGTGCCCTTGTCTTATGAGGATTTTGAAAGTTGCAAATAATTTATAAGTTGTCTGTTATTTTTGAAAGCAGACCAATCCCAGAATGCAGGCCACGTTGTGGCATTACAAGAACCTGAGGCTAGGGGCCGTCCTCCCACAAGAACATTATCCCCTCTGTTGGAACTGCTTATAACAGAGGCTGCCTTGACCCTCCCCTCCCAGTCTAATTAACAGGTAGCCTCACCTCCGAGGCAGTTGACTAAGGAAAAAAATGTCTGGAGCATTTTTGCCTTGGAGTTTAAATCCCAACAGCATATCTGTTGGCATTAGTCCTACCAGCTGTCACAGTTGTAATGTCATGGGGTCCCCAAAACATGTGTGAGATTACCAGGAGGCTTGACCCCTATAAACAAGTCAGGTGTGAATCCCACTGAGGGGAGCAAGTCCAGCCCAGGAACTGCTGTCCCTGCTGCTGGGTGTCAAATTATTAGAAACCTAACAATATGAATAATTCCTAACGATGTCCCGAGTCAACATCGCTCCCACTTTCAATGGCAACAGTACGAGGTGGGATTTTATGTTGTGACACGTGACTCCAGAACTCCAGGGGGAGGTAAGTGGAATGTTAACAAGAAAGCAAAGGGGAAAGGAAAGTACTTCAGTGAGAAGTCTCGATCTACCCCTCAGGGAAACAGAGCGAGGGAGACTGGAGGTTGCGCCCTGGCCCATCTTGGCCATCTTGGGATCCAGTGGCCTTAGCAAGGTTAGGACTCCACTTGGGCACCCATGGCATCCTCTACAGATGCTCTCATGATGTTGTTGTTGTTGTTAGGTGCTGTCGAGTCAGTGTCCAACTCATAGCGACCCTAGGTACAACAAGGGAAACACTATTGTCACTGCTTCTCTGCTATTCATAGGGTTTTCAATGGTGGATTGATTTTTGGGTGGGGGTTGATGGGTCCTTCTCCCAAGCCTATAGTATCTGGTATTCCTAGGCGGTCTCCCATCCAAGTACTAACCAGGCCCGACCCTTCTTAGTTTCCAAGATCTGATAGGATCAGAAGCCACAGTGCTATGGCTGCAGGCTACTTTCATAGGAGGTGGCATTTTGAGTGCCTTTTATGGACCAGGCACTGTTCTGCTCACCCTACGTGTACTGACTGACTTACTCCACATAACCCTATTATCAGCCCCATGTTATAGATGGGGCAACAGTTGGTAAATGGCGGGACTGCCCTTCAAACCCAGGCAGCCTGGCTCCAGCAGAAGCTCTTGGCCATCATGTCAGTCTCCATCCAAGGATGCCCCTGCTGCGTCGTCCTGCCTCCAGGGAAGCCCAGTAAGCTGCCTGGAAACTTGCAGACATCTCGGCCTCCTCAAGGCCTCGCACTGGCCTGTGCATATCGTGGTTCCGGAAGGGTTCCTGGAACGAGGTGGAGCTGAGGAGCAGAGAAAGGCAGATGCCATTCTCTGGGCCCTGAGCGGGCTCCTTTTTCTGGCTTCCTTCATTTGGATCCTTACTCAGTCATTTCATTTAAGAACTGATCTCTACTGAGTTCCTTTTTTGCCCTACCTATTTTTTCTCATGTGTCCAAAATCCAAATTATCCTAGCAAGTACTTGGTAAAATTTTCTTGGTTGAAGATTTAGCATGGTTAGAGCTTAGTAGATATCTGTGAGTAGGTTCCAGAGGGTGTATTTCTGTCTGTCTTCCAACTATGGGGAGGACTTTCTCATGGAAACTGAGCCAACTTTGAGAGGTTTTCATCTTCTAGTGGTGTCTTCCCTGGTCGCAGTGTGCAGTGAGTGGAGTAAGGTCTGTCTGTGGAGAAGAATTGCTTTTCCACAGTCTTTGGACGTGGATATACATGGCAGAGAGGGGAGTCCTACAGGTCAGAGGTCAGATGCAGCTTCTGCATGGTGGGCTTCTTGGGCTTGCAGGCATTGAACTGCAGTGGATGTTGGAGGGTGCCTGAACCAAATCATACACTTCAATGCAGAGAGTACTGTTTATGTGGACTCTTTGGTTCTTCTTAGAACAATGACAAATGTCTGATTGGGCTATTCAGTGGAGATGCCTGGTGTCTTGTAGCAGTTATCAGTGAACAGTATTTGAAGAGAGTATCTGGGTTGACCTTCTGTTCTCAGTCTAAGTATTTGTGCTCAGTTGAGCACAGCATAGACACATAAGATATTTAAGGAAAACAAAAGTCTTTGGCTGTATACCGAAAGTAAATGCAAGTATCATCTATCACTGTTGAGGCCAGTGCACACAGCTCCTGAGCAAGATGGCAGGCATCAGGTGGATTTAAAATCCTACTTCTAGGACGTCATAGGCTTCTCATGCTTTCTACTCATTTGCTGTTGGTTTGTGGACATCATTTGGTTGATGGACATTGGCCGTGACAGACTCCTCAACCAACTAATACCTCAGCTTAAACCATACAGGGCTGTGGATGTATGCACACCATCGGTCTTCAAGTAATGGCACTGGGCCATGGCTACTCATCATATAAACTAAGAACAAATCATGGCTGCCCAGCTATTGGCCCTAGGGCTCAAAAGCAAGAGCAACCAAGTAGAAATGGGTTGGATCTCCTTCTGTCACCTAGTTTGGATTTATTGTTGCTTAAAGAAAATGACACAAAGTGTTTTCATTGCTCTGACCTTTGGTTTGAGGGCCCCGGTGTCTGTCAGGTAGCCCTGGCCAGATGCAGACGGAGTGTGCTCGGGCCTCTCTCCCTGGGTGGGTGTCTGCAGTGCGTCAGCCTTCCCCGGGAGGAGAGGCATCCATGTTGCACTGCCACCTCCCTGACATTTTCATGGTGTTCAAAGCCCAAGTTCGTTTGGTGCTGACATTTTGGATTAGCTGGTTGACTGGAAGGACTGCTTCTTCCTATACACTGTGAAATTTATAAACCACAGCAGCTGCGGGCTTAAAATGGCCGACAACCCCCAGCTGGCAGCAATTAGATACACCGCAGACCTTTGGCTAAACAAAGGCTTGTGGAGGCGGAGTGGCTGTGCACGCACAGAGCAGACTCTCATTTAAACTGCCTTTTATGTTGAATGTTGGTTCGTCAGAGGCCCAGTTAACTAATGAGGGAGTGGGTTTTGCCACCTGTATTTAATGATCCATCATACCTAGGTTCGCAGTACCAAGACCCTGCTCAAGTGGCAGCATATTGTGACAGTGAAGGTCACCATGAGGGAAGGAACAAAGCCACCAAGGATGCCAGTGGCCCAGGCAAAGGGGGGGGGCCTGCATGGTTTAGACACTGATCTTTATTTTCCAGCGCCCATAGCAAGACCCTGGGGCTGGGATTTAGCTTAGTTGGTAGAGCACTGCACTGCAGTCTTTGAGGTCCAGAATTCAATTCCCAGCACCGCTAAAATGGGAGAAGGACCTGGCAGTCCACTCCTAAGGCAATCCCGAAACAGCCATTAAAAACCCTATGAGGGTCGCTATGAGTCGGATACCGACTTGACGGCACCTAACAACAACAACAATATGGCAAGACCCATAAGCCACTCCACTATTGTTATCGGAAACCATTGTCCTTTAGGTTGACAGGAGAAGATGGAGTGAGAAAGCCGTAAGATGCCATTTCCTACCCATTCACATAGCAGAGATTTAAGAATCTAGATTAGTGCTGTCTAAGAGGCAATTTGAATGAGTACCAATTTAAATTTAGTTTGAAATTGAGTTCTTTAGTTACACTGGCCACAGGTCAAGGGCTCACTACCCAGAAGTGGCCGTTGACGCTGTATTAGAAGATGCTACCCTAGGTAATACCAAGTGCCGAAAGGAATGTAGGTGGCTAGGGTCCTTTTAAATGCATTGTTGGTGGGAGTGTAAAAATGGTCGGCCACTTTAAAAATGGTTTGAGTTATCCTGTTAGGTAAACCCTTAAACCATGTGATCCGGCAAATGCCTCCTAGACAGATTCCCGAAGTTCACCAGGAGATATGCCCAGGAATGTGTCATAGCAGCATTGTTTATAATGGCAAGAGCTGGAAATAACCCACGTGCCACCACCAGGAAGGTGGATAAATCATGGAGAACTCATACAAGGACTATTAATAAAGCAGACACAGCAAATGAATTAGAATTTCACACAAAACCCTGGCAAAACCTTATCAATGTGACTGGGATAGCCTTTTCCAAAAGCCCAAAACAACTAAAAACTAAAGACTACAACAAGAATGTACGAAAGCGTACCTCGAAGTGTGATAAGACTCAAGAAGAGCAGGGAGGGCTGAACACAAGTTCAGGAATCATGGCTGTCTCGGAGGAGGAGCCGGGGTCTGGGCACGGAAGCCAACACAGGCAACGTCAGGCTGGGGTTGGCACTCGGGGGATGCGTGGGGTGGCGGTTTCACAGGGGGGGATCACATGCTTTCAAATAAAGATAAGGCCAGTGATGCTCACAGGTCCCGAACTGCAGACAATCATGAGTCCAGAGCTCAGACGCTCACTGGAATGCGCACGGGGTGATTTAAGAACAGTCACTTGACAATGGACATGCCATGTGCCTGAGTCACAGAGCCGGAGCAAACGTAGCGTCACACTAGTTTCCAAGGGCTGTTTGAATTCCTAGTATCTATTGAAGTCATCAGTATATGAAGAAAACCATTGTACCCGCAGTGGTCTGCCCTGGTGAATGTCACTTTATAATCTCATGGCATGAGGTTTGGAAACAGTAGCTTATTAAGGTTTGTTTTGTTTTGTTTTCAATTTTTTTTTTTTTTTTTAGATACTGGGTGTTGAACCCAGGGCCTCGTGCTTGCGTGCTTTGCAAATGCTGGACCACCCAGCTGCATGCCCAGCCCATTTTTTTACTTTTTTGAGACAGGGTCTCACTAAGTTACGAAGACTACCACTGGTCTCGAACTTGCGATCCTCCTGCCTCTGCCTCCCCAGCTGCTGGGATTTACAGGCATGCGCCACCGAGCCCGGCTCATTTTCAATTCTTTAAGTTTTGCGTCCAAATTTGTTCATGCCTGGTGACTTTAAGCGCTGTCCTCCTCTCCCCCACCTGTAACCTCCCAACTTGCACCTGAGAAGTTGAAGTTTTTGTTGAGTTTTGAAGAAGAAAAACTAGTTTTTCAGGCACTGACAACGATAGGTAGGGGAATGTGAAAGAATTCCTTTAATCCAGCTTTCTGCTTATGGCAAGAATACGTGTAGATCCCCACTTCTGGAAGTAGCCCCTGTATTTAGAAGGCTGTAATGGAAGGCTGTGTTTCCTTTCATGGCAACATTGAGCTCTGTCTCTTATATTGGTGTGAAAAATGAGCTTTGAGTGCCACAGTGAGCGCCTGTGGTCAGCGGTGGGGAGCACCGTCCTCAGGCTGGGGCTTGGGGTTTTGATTGATCACCAAGGGAGGAGATGGAAATTAGAGGTAGTGTGGAGCCTGCTAGGAAGACGGATAAGAAAAGGAGGATAATGAGATTTTTCTATTTCTTTATTGAATCACTTTTTTTTTTTGTCTTTCAAAAAGTCTGCCTATTCATTGTTACCAAATGTATTGGCACAAATGTAGCTGTACTATTTTATTATTCCTTTAATGTGTCTAGGAGCTGTAGTGATATCTTTTCTTCCATGTTCAATATAGGCAAGTTTATTCTCAGTATCTCTGTCTCTCTCTAGGTGTCTGCGTCTCAGATTATCTAGAGTTGATACATTCTATTGTGTTTTTCTGAAAACACAGCTTTGGTTTTATTGATTATTTTATTCACTTTTTTACTGAATATACGAATACTACTAAAACAAAATGACTAAGTTAAAAAAAAAAAAAAAAGGCATGGGCCTGGGAGTGTAGCCCAGCGACAGAATGCTTGTCTACCCTTCATGAGGCCCTGGATTCTATCCATGACAGCAACAGTGCATACATAAAGATGTTCCAATCTCAGACAGATAAAAAAGTCTGACTTCACTGTTGTTATAAGGTTTAATGTAGTTCAAAAGGCCTGAGACAAAGAAAGTAACTTTATTATAATGATAACCCACAAAAAATATTTCACAGTCATAAATAACTCAGTGCCAAATAGCATCGATTGAACATATAGGACATGCGATACAATACAGATAAAATTGCAGTGATCACATGAGATCTTATTTCTCTCAGAGAGTAAGAAATTACAAGGGTAAAAAATAAGCAGAGGTATAGAAAAATGACATAAGTTAAATCTCCTTAAGTACATATACATAGGTCAATAGCAAACTACTCAAAGCAAACAGACCATATACCTTTTTAAAAAAGCACTCAAAATACTTAAAGAGTAACTATGTATTATTGTTGTTGTTAGGTACTGGTCCAACTCATAGAGACCTTATGCACAACAGATGAAACTGTATTGTTAGTGCTTCTCTGCTATTCATAGGGTTTTCAATGGTTGATTGTTTTTTGGGAGTGGGTTGCCGGTCCTTCTCCCAAGCCTACAGCACCTGGTGTTCCCAGGCAGTCTCCCATCCAAGTACTAACCAGGCCCGACCCTGCTTAGTTTCCAAGAGCTGATAGGATCAGACACCACAGTGGTATGGCTGCAGGGAACTATGTATTAGGGACAACAAAGTTAAATAAACTTAAAAAGAATAGAAAGAGTAAAGATATTTGCAGCTAGCCTGTCACATGGCCTATAGCAAGGTCCAGGCTATTTCTTCACCAGAGTTCCCATATCACTTTGTAGCTCAGTGAATTAACTGTTCCCCACCCACAAATGCATTCACTCATTTATTCATTGAATTCCTCTTCCTCCTCTACCGTTAACCGGGCGTCGTTGAGACAAAATCCTTCTTCTCGTGGAGTTTATACTCTGCACAGCACATAGATGCACCCCGGTGAGTGGTGGTGCAGATGTGCTTTGAGCAGGTGACTGGCTTGATATAACTTCGATTTCAGAAGGGCTCTTCTCGTTGTGAAGACTGGTGAGGTGGCTGGACAGGGGTGAAAACAGAGAAGTCATGAGGCTGTTGCACTAATGCTTTACAAATCCAGAGGGCAGCCAGGCGCGGTGGCGCATGCCTATAATCCCAGCGACTCGGGAGGCAGAGAGGCAGGAGGATCAGCAAGTTCGAGACCAGGGGCAGTCTGCCTAACTTAGCGAGACCCTGTCTCAAAAAGTAAAAAAAAAAAAAAAAAAAAGGGCTGGGGTGCAGCTCAGTGGTCCAGCATTTGCAGAGCATGCAAGTGCAAGGTCCTGGGTTCAACCCTCAGTACCGGGGAAAAAAAATCCAGAGGGCATGGGGGTGCACACCTGTGATCCCAGCACGTGGGAGGTGGAGACAGGAAGGGTGTGCACTGGAGGCCAGTCTGGACTACATAGTCAAATCTGTCCTCAAGCAAACAATGAAAACCTCCAGAGGCCGTTTGTTGCCTATGACACAGAGGGGGACTAGTTGCATGTCACATGTCACATACACACCAAAGGCGAGCCTCCAGGCTGCTCAGCAGGTCGGGGTGGTGCAGCAAGGAGCTGGAATCACACTTCACATTGAAAGAGGGGGAGGAAGGGGCCCCACTTTGCAGTTCTTGGAGGGCCTTTGGGCATCCACAGGAGACCCTCCAGGCCTTTCCCAGGAGCCTATGAGTGAGAGCGGTTGGAGCTGCCTCTGGAGAGTCTATTTTATTCATCTGCCTCGGCAGTGTTTGGAGTGACAGCAGGTGTCTTATCAGGCCCAGAGACCATAACAGGCTGCCTGGGAAAGTTCACCAGCCCCTCCCCACAGATCCCTTAAGTGGGGGAGTCTGTTGGCACCCTTAACGTAGCAGGTGTCAAGCTTCTCCCCCAGTGGGCTGACAATGGCCTCCACAGCTCCCTGCTTTCAGGCAGGTAGGAATTAAACAGCCAACAGGAAGCCTGAATCTTGAGGGAGGAATGTAGACTGTGCACCATGGGAATATGTGAGATAAGTGGAAACGTTTTTTAAAACCATTCTCTTAGCACAAACCACTGGAACTTCCTTACAGTCTCTGCATCACCCCTGAAGGGCACAAGTAATAGTGCATAAGGCATTATCGGGCTGGGGTTTATCTCAGTTGGTAGAGTGCTGCTCCGTACTCTCTGAGGACCTGGGTTAGATCTCCAGCACCGCAAAAACAGGAGAAAGACGTGACAATCTATTCCCGAAGCAATCTCAAAACAATCGGCAATGCATTAAAAACCCTATGGGGGTCGCTATGACTTGGATCCGACTTGACAGCACCTAACAACAACAAGGCATCATTGTAACTGAACTTTTGGGGAATTGCCCCTTGATTTCTGGCGTGTCAGTATGTATCAGACATCACCCAGGTGTACAGCTGCCCTTCAGACACTGTGCCCTGAAGAGCTGAGCTGGACCTGGGTACGGGAACTCTTTGCAACGATCCTGACTTTGCAGCTAGCCTGTCGCGTGGCAGATGGCAAGTCCCGACTGTTTCTTCCATGCTGTTGCCCCGATTTGCTGCCCAGAGCACGTTTTGCCCTTGTCAGTCAGTCTCTACACTGCCCTTGGTGTGTAGTTCTGAAGTGGGGGCTCAGGGTGGAAGCCTGTTCTTCTCTCTGAGGTATGTCTAGCGAGGGATGTTTTGCTTCAGTGGGTTCCAGGAACAAATAATAAAAAGTACAGCAAGTACAAGGCTGAGGACAGACCCAGTGCACTCTTATCAGTCATCTGAAATATGCACACCCTCTCCAAGACAAATATGGACTCTTGTTCCTAGGTAAACACCAAAAAGTATTTATCAATTACCCCGTCTGTGGTTTGTGGAAAAAGACAACAGCAGCGGACCCTGAAAGCCATAGCAAAGCAGATTCCTTCAGGCAACCGACAGTCGAGTAGCACAAGTTAGAGCTGCCGCAGGATCCCCGCCGTGGCCTGGGCCAGGTCCATGGAGCCTCTTCCCCCTCATGTGGTCCCCACGTCCTTCACCCTTTACCCAGGCAACCGAGCTCACCTTAGAAGAAGCCTCAAAGCAGGGTGGGTTCTAACTAAAGGCCAGCGCCCCTCGCTCTTCTTCGTGACATTGCCGGTCCACAGAGGGCTGCTGGAAATACAGGGTGTGGCTCGATGGGCACTGTTTTGTCTGTGAGGTAGGTGTCGTCATCCCACTTCACAGAGAGAAGGGAAACTGAGGGTTAAGGAAGTTAGCTAACTTAGCTTTGATCACAAAGCTCAAAAGGATTCTACCACCTGAATGCACAGTGGGAGTCCAACCATTGTCACCACAGCGCACTCAGGTGCACTGCAGCTGTCTTCTGGCCACTGACTGTAGAGCAGGTTTGTGTTGACTAGTACCACCTTCTGGGGCTGGGATTTAGCTCAGTTGGTAGAGTGCTGCTCTGCAGTCTCTGAGGTCCTGAGTTCGATTCCCAGCACCGCAAAAATGGGAGAAGGATGTGGCAACCCACTCCCAAGGCAATCCTGAAACAATCAGCCATTGAAAAACCTATGAGGGTCACTATGAGTCGGACATGACTTGATAGCACCTAACAACAACAGTACCACCTTCTTAGGTGAGGAAGGGAAATCATTTTAACCTTGACACCTAACCTCTTTGCTTCCTGTCCACTTCCCTCTCCAGGACCCGAGCACAGAGGGTTCGGAAACCACGCTGCTGCACAGGACCCCAGGGACTGCTTCCCCGCTATTCTGAGAGCCAGGCAGAAGGACAGGAGCAGCTCTTCAAACTAACGGACAACATCCAAGATGAGTTGTAAGTGAGAGCTGTGGGAAAGAGCCTAATGGGTCCACTGAGCTGCCTCTTCCGTGTTGAATCTGAGAAATTTCCTTGAGATCCATGCCTTAATCTGACTCAGACCTTGGAAATGGCCAAAGGATTCCTTGTCCTAAATGTTTGATAGCTATCAATGTAACTAGTTGTAAATGGCCTGTACTGGAAGGAATGGTTTTCAAACTGAGTTCTATAGCCAGAATGTATTAGTCAGCTTGTTGCTGCTATGGCAGAGAAGCCAATTAAAGCAAACTAATGGAAGGAAATATCTATTGAGGGCTCACAGTTAGAGGATCCATCATGGTGGCAAGGCAGACATGGCAGCAGCATGCGTCAAAGCCCATGGCAGATGACCTCATAGCTTCATGACCAGGAAGCAGAGAGAGCCTACCAGAACCAGGGGTCTGGGTAAAAATCTCCAAAGGCCCACCCCCAGTGGCTCATTTCCGCCAAGCTAGATCTTACCTCCCAAGGTTCCATACCCTCCCGGGTCAGTGCCACCAGCTGGGTACTCGTTGTTCAAACACATGACCTCTGAGGAGCATTTGGATCTAAACCGTACCACAGATCTTACTGTTTGGCTTGCTTGCTTATTTATTTATTTATTTATTTATCTGTGTATTTTGTGTTTGTGGTTCTGGAGACTGAACCCAGGGTCTTGTGCGTGGGAGGCAAGCAGGCTACTACTGAGCTATATCCCCAGCCCTACTGTTTTGTTTCTTCAAAAAAAAAAAATTCTCGTCCTAGATAGCGCAAAGAGAAAAGGTAATGGATGAAATGTTCTCAATCTTAAGAGCTTCTTTTCCCCTATAAGATTTTATAAACCTTTCATGTCTTATTCTTTGTTGTAGAATGTTAGCAAAACAAATAGCAAAAACCAAATAGTTGAATATTTCAGAAATGTGATTTTCTTAAGAGTGTTTTGTTACACTCTAATTATGGAGGCCTATATAACTGAAGTAGGGGAGTTGAGGTTTAGCTCAACTGATAGAGTGCTGGTCCATACCCTCTGAGGACCCACATTCAATCCCCAGCACCACGAAAACAGGAGAAGGACGTGGCAATCCACTCCAGAAGCAATCCTCTAACAATCAGCCATTAAAATCCCTTTGAGGGTCAGTGTGAGTCAGACACGACTCGATGGCACCTAACAACAACAACATATACCCAGGGTTTTGTCATACTTCCAGTTAGCGAAGTTAGTCCCCTTTTAGGATATTCTGCAGAGATCTTTAGAGTGTCACTTGTTCTACATCCTAATTAGGCGTTAGAGTCACAGTCCAGAGACAGGTTAAGGGTAGCAAAATACTAGTTTCATTTCGGTAAGGCCTACTTGTTCTGCTAAGATGAAGCCAGTTAGGGAGGCTCTGCGCATGGCGGGTGTTCCTGATCTGTAGAGAAGTATCGAGTGGAGATTAGCTCCCAGGGCAGTCTTCGTGTCTTCAGTAGGGATGGTGCTAGGGAGACCTTGGCTCACATTTCTCATGAGGCTTTCAAGGGGGATGGTCCAGGGGGTTGAATCCAGGGCCTTGCTCTTGCATGCTCTGCAAGAGCTGCACCATGGAGCGACACCCACAGACTGTTTTTTTTTTACTTTTTATTTTGAGACAAGGTCTCGCTATGTTACACAGGCTGCCTTTGGCCTTGAACTTGTGCTCCTCCTGCCTCTGCCTCCCAAGTCCCTGGGATTATAGGCATGCGCCCATATGAGTTTTCCAATGGGGATGTAGACAGTGAAATCCAGGATTCATACGTTTCTTGCTGGATAGGCTAAAGCTTTCTAGATGCATTGATTACTTTTGAGTCACTGTGACCAAATACTTGGCATAAACAAGTTAAAGGAGGAAAGATTCACTGGACACACCTGTAATGCCAGAAACCCAGAGGCAGAGGCAGGGGGGCTCACAAGTTCAAGGCCAGAGGCAGCCTGCATAACTTAGCGTGATCCTGGCTCAAAATAAAAAATAAAAAATGAGCTGGGGGTGCAGCCCAGAGGTAGAGCACTTTGCAAAGCATGCATGAGGCCCACTAGTACGACAAATCAAAACAGAAGGAAGGATTTCTTTTGGCTCATGGTTTCAGAGGGTTCAGCCCATGGTCACCTGGCCCCATGTGCTTGGGGAGAAAATCATGACAGAAGCAGTGGTGAGGCTGTTCATCACCTCCTGTGAACAGGAAACTGGGAAAGAGGAGGATCCAAAGAGGGACCTGAGCAAGGCGAAGCCCCAAGGACACACCCCAGCATCCAGCTTTTCACCACCTCTCCATAACACCACCATATTAGGAATCCATCTAAGGATTAGCCCAGTGATTAGATCAGAGCCCTCTTGATCCTGCTGTCTCTGGAGACGCCCTCATAGACACACCCAGAGGAGTGCCCCGCTAATCTCCTGGGCGTTTCTTAATCCAATCAAATTGACAGGCAAGATTAACCATCACACTTAGATGTGCCTTGTGTGACTACCTCCCCCCCTTCCCCCCCCCCAGTGTTATTGGAACATCTGTTGATAATGTCAATGTATTTCCTTCTAAAAGCCTGCTCAGGTTGTCATAACAAAATACCACAGCAGCAATTTGTGTCCCATCGTTCTCGAGGCTGGGAGGTCTGAGATCAAGGTGCCAGCTATTTCTACTTCTGGCAGGGGCCCTGGCTGTGGCTTGCAGACAGCCTCCTCCTCACTGTGTCCTCCCATGACAGAGCAGGGGAGCGCTCACGTATCTCTTATAAGGACCCTAATCCTATTAGATAAAGGCCCTACCTCATGACTACATTTCACCCTAATTACTTCCTTACTCCGAATAGTCCCGTTGGAGGTCAGGGCTTCAACATTTGAACTGGGGGAGCAGCACAGTTCAGCCGCCAGCACATTCCGTAAATAGGTTCTGCTGTTTTCCTCTAGCCTCAGCTCTAGGCACCCAGCTGATACCCAGAACCCCCATGCAGTTTCAGTCCAGGGGGGACTTCATGTTCCAGCCTTCCTTGCGATGAGGACTTGGTGCCCCAGCTGCCCTTCAGACCACTTTGCTGATAGAACTTTGGACCTGAGAGTCAGAGGCCCAGACTCATTTCTCAGGCCTAGCAGGCATGGTGCAGAGTCTACTGGGCATGGCAGCCACTCAAGAGCCAGAATCATTATCTGTTTATTCACTGGAGAATGCTCAGCACCTAGAACAGTGCCTGGTGTACAAATTGCACTTAGTAAATGTAGCTAGACAGCTGTAGGTTAGCATTTGTATTAACACATGTCCACTTTTCAATCATTTGGGGCTTTATTTCCCCAAAGATTGAATAAGATTATAAATTATTATACGTTGTACTTTTAATTTCCTCCCTAACTCACCTCTGTTCAACTCAAACTATCTCTGGTCCTCGAGAAATTCACTTGCAATAGAATGACAAGTGACAAGAAGCACAAGGGAGAAATTGTGTAGTACGGCCAACACAGGACTGCTCCCAGTGAGTGTACGCATGGAAGACAGAGCCAGGGAGAGCTGAGAACTGGAATAAAAATGAAATCAGTGAAGTAGATTGCATGAAACTCTCGAACCCCTTGAAATTCATAGGAACGAGGAAGAGATCTTGGCGTGAATGGCTTTTGACTTTAAAGATGAAAACCATGTGTCTCCACCCAAGCTGTGGGTTGAATCTGGCCAGTGAACGTGGAGGGAGGCACGTGGCCATGGTCCCTCTCAGTGTGCAGGACGAGGTCATCAGGGACTCTGGCAAACGTGTCTCTGAGGCTTCCCCAATTGTCAGCCTGTCTTCACGGCGGTGTGAGCGTCACAGCCATCGCTCTGCAAGAAAGGGGTCTGCAGGAGAAAACACAGGCGCTGAGTTATACCTCCGACTTTCATCCTAGATGTGTAATTAAAAACATGTCTAAAGGCCTAATTTTTTGCATATTTCCCTCCAGAGTTAACCCCTTAAAAGGGCCTTTAATACCTTGCCCTACTGTTCTAACTAAATGTTTCCACATTTTTTTCCAGTTAGACTCACTGTTTCACTTCTGGAAAATATTGTATAATTACTTCCTGATGGGATAAAAACCCCACAAAGGCCCCAGTGCACGGCGACTTCAATTTTGTTCTCAGATCAAGTTGCCTGTAGTTTTTTCATTCCATTTAATTAATTAGCATTAAGAAGATAGTTACTGACAGATGACTTAAGGTTTGGTCAGCTGAAAAGGCTTCAGTTTCAAATTAATCAGCAACTTCTCCAACATGCTGCGGAGGTACCATCGCTTCCTGTTTCTCTCTGTTGTAACCCAGGATCCTGGGTTAAGATGATGTTTAAGTAATATTTATCTAGTATAATTAAGTTAATTTTTCTTTCTAACTAATGCCTAATTTGTGGCCAGAACTCTCCCTTTTATTCAAAAAAGAAGTACCTATTTTGTTTCCAATATGTTATCATGGAAAGGCTACGTAGGTGGTAGGCGTGAGGGTGGCTTTTGCTTTTTCAACAATATGCAAGAAGCTGCCCTAACCTGCCGTCTTCTGGAGTGTGATCCTGGGATTACAATGTCAGTTATGTAGAAAGTCATATTTATGAAAAATTTTTAATACAGAAAAGTATAAAAAAAAAAAACCAAAAATAGCCTCTAAATCCACCGGCCAAATAAAACCTTTTTCTTTTTAATGAAATAATGAATAATGAGTAATGAAATAAACTCATGTACATGTTTAGTGAAAAGTACAGAAAGAAACACAGTTAAGAGTCTAGGTCTCGCCGAGCACAGTGACACATGGTGTAATCCCAGGGACTCGGGAGGCAGAGTCAGGAGGATCGCAAGTTCGAGACCAGAGGCAGTCTGCATAATTTAGCGAGAGCCTGTCTCAAACAGTAAAAAAAAAATGGGCTGGGGGGTGCAGCTCAGTGGTCTAGCACTTACAAAGCATGCAAGCGTAAGACCTTGGGTTCAACCCCCAGTATCGCAAAAAAAAAAAAAAAAAAAAAAAAAAAAAAAAAAAAAAAAAAAAAAAAAAAAAAAAAAAAAAAAAAAAAAAAAAAAGGAGTCTAAATCTCCTTTTGCACTCCCTATGGTATATATTCTTGAGAAACTATATAGAGAGAAAGTGAATCAGATTTCTTTGTGGGGGGCACAGGCCACAATATCGATCCTAATAGCATGTTATTATAGTGTAACCCTTATAGCAGCACATACAGACAAAAACAAAAGACCAGCAGAGGTGTCGGTGGTATAGTGGTTCGTGTAGCTGCCTTCCAAAAACAAAAGGGCAGTCCTTTGGAGGAATGGGATCGAATTCATCAGCTTCCGTTTTCTCTTCTGTTCACTTATTTTGCAGTGCTGGGATGGAATCTAGGGCCTCAAGCATGCCAGGCAAGCTCTCTGACATTGAGCTGCACCCCCAGCTCCAGCTTCCATTTTCTAAGCCAGGAAATTATCTGTCAATATCTGTTGTAGTTAGGTGCCATCGAGTCATCTTCGACTCATAGTGACCCTCATAGGGTTTTCAATGGCAGATTGTTTCGGGATTGCCTTGGGAGTGGGTTGCCACATCCTTCTCCCATTTTTGCGGAGCTGGGAATCGAACTCAGGACCTCAGAGACTGCAGAGCAGCACCCTACCAACTGAGCTAAATCCCAGACCAACATCTGTTGACACTCAGGGAAATGAACATTTTTTTGATAGGCCACTGAATTAAAACTTGCATTTGGCAGAGCACCCATCCGCTCTGATAAAAGCTAATGGCTTGCTGAATCTCGAATGAGTTAAGTCCACAGTTCTGCGAGAATTCTTTTTTTTTTTTTTTTTCTTTTTTTGTGGTACTGGGGGTTGAACCCAAAGCCTTGTGCCTACATGCTTTGCAAGTGCTGGACCACTGAGCTGCACCCCCATCCCACTTTATTTTTTGAGACAGGGTGTCGCTAAGTTATACAGACTACCTCTGGTCTCGAACTTGCGATCCTCTTGCCTCCGCCTCCCGAGCCGCTGGGATTACAGGTGTGTGCCACCGCACCCGGCTTGAGAATTCTTTAACTTCACTACAGCAGGCAGTAGGTCCAGCATCTGGAGTTGCGTGCGCGATGGCAAATTCTCTTGGACCCTGCACACTGCCATTTTCTGACTCCCAACACATAAATTTATTAAGTCCTACTGTATGCCAGGACAAGTAAGAACTTCTCCCTGTCGTCAGTGAGTCCGCAGTCTAGCAGACTGTGAACTTACACCTACTCCCTATAACAGGGTCACTGTTCAAGCAGAAGTCTGAGCTGCGTGTCACGGGACCACCAGGGGAGGGGATCAATTTGTGCCTGGACAGCCGAGGAAGGCTTTGCGAAGGCCAGGGACGGTCAGCCTGGCTCTGCAGGAAGGGAAGCAGTGTGCTAAGAAGAGACGGGGACGGCACAGGCAGGAGCCCAGTGCTGGGCAGAGGCCCGGGGCGGGACAGCTCACAGCACGCCTGGTGAAGGGGCAGTAGCGCGTGTGTGGGCTGGCAGGAGCACAGGCCGGGAGCTGGGAAGGCAAGGACCAAGGCCAGCTGCCGGAGGCCTGAGCTCAGTGGTCATGCGCAGATGCTTGTCTCTCCCAGAGGCGGCGGTGGGATTCTGAAGAAGCAGGTCCCAGTCTAGCGCTGCTGCAAATGCAGCCTTGGGGAAGCGGAGAAGGGGTGAGTGGAGAGACTGGCGGCAGAAGGCCAGTCGGGAGGCCCTGGGAATGACCTCAGCCGAAGGTGGAGAGGGCTGCACACAGTGGTAGCACAGACGAGTACAGGGGCAGGTCACTGAGGCCAGGTGACGGACTGGGGGGTCTGGGTGAGGAGGAACAATTGAGAACGCCCCCGATCCTGGCTGTTTGCTTAGTGGCAAAGCCAATGGAGCAGAGAGTTGAAGAAGAAAGAGGAGCTCAGCTGTGGATGTGCCAAGAGCGCAGGGCTTAGGGGGTGTCCGTGTGTGGCGATGTTCTACAGGGAGCCTGGTGCTCCGAGTGACCTGGGTTCAGGCACAAGCCTGGGGTCTCAAATGGACCTGCAGGGCAGGGGCCGCCTGGGGCTAAGGGAGCCTGTCTGGAGAGCACTCCTGGAGTGAGACAACACAGATCTGATTTTCAGTGACTCCAAAGAGAGTAGAATAGATGTATAAATAGAGCTAATAAAGCATGAGGAAGAAAGGAAGGAAACAGAGGGAGGGAGGGAAGGAAGGAAGGGGGAAAAAGAAAGAAATAGAGCAGATGAGTCAGTTGCTTGGGGTGGGGATCTCTCGTCCCAGAGGCCTCCGAGGCAGATGAGCTCCCATGAACCCACCGGAGGCGAGCGCCCACGGAGACACACAACCACTCCGGGAGACTTTCAGGGAAGTGACTCACATTTTATGTAACGGCTCAGCCTTATATACAGTTGCTTACGTATTCATTATGTGGCATTATCCAGTGCACTGTCCACCTATGGGGAGGGACATGGTGGCGGGAAACGCACCAAGACCGCACCCAAAAGACCCCTGGGGAGCACCATCTTGGCTTCTAACAACAAAGACCAGGGAGTTGTCTCAGCCCCTTAGCTACCCCTAGCCAGGGTGAACCAGATCTCCTGGTCTGTCCCTTATGAGGACTCACAGTGAGCCAGATAGGCTCGAACCCAGGGCCTCTCAGGATCGTGGTCCCGCAGATTCCACCCCATAGCTTGGCAGATACCTTTCTCCCTGTGGAGAAATGGGGCCTGAAGCTACTTCCATGTGGCCCCTGAGGGGGCATCCACTTCTGTATCTTGTTCATGAAAAGGTGAGCAGATGGGGGCCTCCACACAGAATTGAGGCAATTTGCCACCTGTTCTCAACAGAAGAAAGATAATGAAAGCCGCCAATGGCTGAGGCTCTCCTCTGTGTTGGGCACAGACCAGTTCCAGTCATTGCGCCAGCTCTGCAGGGTGGCCGTGACAGTCCCTGTTCTGCAGCTCCAGGCACCGCTGTCTGGCAGGCAGAGGCAAAGCCTGTCAGTACTAGGGTGCTGATGCTGTGGCGCACCTGGTGCCACAGGAGAGGCCATCGGCTGCGTGCACAGCTGGTGTTCCCGAGAGCAACCCGCTTTCTGGTTTATGGATGTTGTTAGCAATAGTGCGTTCTCCCCTGTGCCACTGAATCTTGCCATCTTCACCCTTTGGAGACTTTGACTCGTCCTCTGCGTGCCCACAGCAGCCTCCACGGATCTGGCCTGGTCCGCCTGTGGTTAGCAGCACAGGCCATCCTCAGGTTGGCACGATTAACACACATCCTCTGGAAGAGCTGCGGCCTTCCTATCTCTCAGAAGCTACCTGGCACCAGCCCTAACACCACAGTGTTCTCTGCCCTTCCCTAACTTTTAATCAAGGTAAAAAATGGTCCCAGCTGGGCACAGTGGTGCACACCTGTGATTGCCAGCCACTCAGGAGGCGGAGGCAGGAGGATTGCAGCCAGGGGCAGCCTGTGCAACCTAGAGTCCGTGTCTCAATTTAAAAAAAAACAAAAGGGGCTGAGAGTGCAGCTCAGCGTTGGAGCACTTGCCTAGCATGCACGAGGCCCTGGGTTCAACCCCCAGTACCATAAAAAATAAATAAATAAATAAAAATAAAAAATAAAAACAAGCCAACAAAAACCTTTTTTCATAGACTAGATTATAGTAGTATCTATGGCAACCCAGAAAGAGTCAACAGAACCCAGTGCCTCTCTGCTCCTCACATTCGAGAGCAAAGCTTACCCTCCTGCTCACTGTCTTGATGGTCAAAGCCCAGCAGGGGCTGGGGCACAGGCCTGTAACCCCAGCATTCAGGAGGCAAAGGCAAGAGGATTGTGAGTTCAGGGCCCTCCTGGGCTACATAGAGAACCTTGTTTCACCAAACCAAGAAGTAAGGATGAAGCAGAGCGGGGGAAAGAGGGAGGGAGAAGAAAAGAAAAAACGGCACACAGAAGGAATGGCCTCAGGCATCTCCTGGGACCACGCTGCTTCCCTCCTGTGTCACCCATGAGGTTTCCCAGTGGTTACTCACCCGAGGGCTAACACCCATCCTGTCCTTGCATAAAGTGAGGCTGGGGGAGAAGGATGGAAAGCCTAAGTCCGTGTCCCAAAGCAGGGTGTCCAGCATTGGCCACTGCCCCTCGGTTGGTGTGACCAGAAATCGAGCGCATGCCCGCCTGTGGAGAGTAGCCTGCAGGGGGACAGCCAGCAGGGGAAAGGCCTGTGGCTCTGAGGAGAAGGAGGACAGGAAGGCGTGGGTTGGCAGAGGGAAGAACTGAGAGGGCTCTGCCCTTGCTGGGCTCTCCCCTCCCACTGAGCTCTGGCTCCTGTCTCACAGAGTGACACATTTGGGGTCAGTGTCCACCAGAGGAGGGGGCTGGTCTAGAGCTTCCTCAATGAATCTTTGATGGGGTTTTCAGATTTTATCAAAACACCAAAATTAATAATAATAGTGATGCTGTTGGGACCCAAAGCCTTGACCGGGGTCATGGGGTATGAGGTGTTTGGAGAAAGATGGAGCAGCATCTGTTGGTTGTCCAGTCTCGGGGGGGCATCACCTGGCTCCTTTTCTTGGTCGTGCCCTTGACTCTGATCTGCTTTTCATTTGGAGACGTTAGGACATTTCATGCTGAGGTCCAAAATCTGTTGTTAGCAGCAGCAGCTCCAGGGCCCCTGGCCTTGGAGAGCAGGGATCTGGGCAGATTTACAAAGCTATTCTCCTTCATGCTCACCGAAGGAAGCTGGCAAGTGACGTCATTTGCCTTGATAGATGAAGGAGCTGAGTCACCAAGAAAGCAAGCAACCGGGGCAGGGTCCCCAGCTTGTGGGGCCCCCTGCCTACCCAGCTGTGCTTCTTTCACCATGCCCTCTGCCTTTTAGGAGAACCCCCTGCCTCAGACCCACCGTCCTTCCAGAAGTTTCCTGACTTGCTAGAGCAGAGTCTGCTTTAAAGCCTGGAAAAGTGTCCCTGTATAGCAGCTGTCCCCAACCTTTTGGGCACAGGGGCTGGTTTTTTGGAAGACATTTTCTGCAGAGCTCAGGCAGTAACATGGGGAGTGGCCATAAACACAGATGAAGCTTCATGCGCTTGTCCCCCGCTAGCCTCCCACTGATTTGTAACAGGCCACACACCGCCAGGGGCTGGGAACCATGCTGTATGGAGAATGCACTCCACATTGGCCCCTCTGGCTCGAGTGGGAGGGCGCTGTCTAGGTGCAAATGTCATCTGCATCCAGGGCCACGTGGGGTGGTATTGGGGCTGGGGTGAGGGACGATAGTACCCCGGTTCTGTGCTGGATAGAAAGCCAGTCTCAGCTGGACTTGGGGCACAGATTTCTGTTATTACCCTACATGCAGTGGCCACTTTGGAGTTCCCTTTGAGTGCCTACCGCAGCCGCCATGGCCATGTGCCTGGCCTGCCTGTGCCCAGCGGTGGAGCTGTTTCCAGACTTTCAGCTGGGTGCCCGTGAGTTCCGGCCAGCCCTCTGCCTGCAGCAGGAAGCTTCTTCGTCTCTGTTTGTCTTTCGTTTGCCTCTCTATGTCCTTTCTTCCCCAGACAGGCTATTTTAGACTCCATTCGCCTCGCTCCCTGGGCTGCGGCCCTCCACTGTGGGCGCGGGGGACGTGAGCAGGGCTGCTAAGCGGCCTGAGCGCTCCGAGCCGCCGGGTGCTTCTAATTTGGGCAGCAAGACTTTACAAGTCTACATTCTTGGCATTGCCAACCAGTTAGACTAGAACAGAAAACCCCAATTTTTGTCATGGGAGCTGTAATTAAAATGACAACTGGAAGAAGGCGGATACTTAGCGAGTTCTAGGGGTGGCTAGCTCACTGGTGGGCACTCAGGGAGACGTGGGGGTGCAGGAGGTAGGCCCCACTCTTAGGGGGCATACTGCATTACCTGGGACCACAGATACTCACCCAGGAAACACAAGGACCAAATCCAGGATTGGCAGTCCTGTGGGAGGACAGGACAAGGAAGTATTCGAAAGTGGGGGAGGGTCCGGGCATCTGGAGACCCCTCAGGCTGGGAGCCAGGGGCCGAGAGTGAGGTGCATTCTAGGGGGGCTTTTTCGAGAAAAGGTGAGCGGGTGCCTTGTCTGCCCCACGGGCTGCTGCCCCCCTCCCTCCCTCCAAGGATTTTACACCCGCCGACCAGGTTCCCTGGCAGCACCCGGTGGAGCCTTGACTCTGAGCAAGGGTAGCTGGGAAGTCGGCACTTGACAGCCAGTCTGCTGTCAGCTCTTTCTTAGTACTCTCACCATCACCCCAGCTCTCGCTGTTCCTAACACTGCAGCCCCATTGTGGAAAGGCGGCACAAGATGCAGGGGACTGCCAGCCTGACAAAGCTGTCACACTGGCTGCCAGGGCCACTGCTCTTCACTCAGTAGCTGAACAGAGAGGTCTGACTCACACAAACTTCCACTTTCAATCTGTGGGCTCCATGCAGGAGTTTGACTCGTTCTTCCTCTTTTTTCTTTTCTTTTTTTTCTTTTCTTTCTTTCACTTTTCTTTTCTTTTCTTTCTCTCTCTCTGTTCCTCCTTCCTTCCTTTCTTCCTTCCTTCCTTTGTTTCTTTCTTCCTTTTTCTTTGTTCTTTCTTCTTTTTCTTTCCTTCCTGAGTGGCCCTAAAGGTCTTAGGAAAAAAATGACTACAAATTATGAAGATGAAGATTGTAACTTTGCCCAAGCCATTGCCCTCCACACAGTTGGGTTTTCTGGGCATGGAGTGGTCTCATGAATTCTGTATCCCTTGAGGTAATGAGTGGGGACAGGGTGACCTCTAATTAGGGCTGCAGCAGAAATAAAGGGGGTGCAGATGTGCAAACACTGGCTTCTGCCGCCTTCTTGCCTCAGGCAGTTTGGTGAACGTGTTTCCTGTCACTATTGTCACCTCAGCTATGTCTTCTGGCCTCCGCGTTAGCTCCTACATACGAGTTCCTCCGTGGTTTAACACTGAACAGTGTTGGGTTCTTCCTGTCCTGCAAAGTATTATTATTGTTCTAAGCCTGAGCTGTCCAGAAATCTTCCGTAAAAGAGCACCCCACAAAACCCCACTCCAGGGCGTGAAGCTGGTTCAGATGTTAGAATTGTTGGCCACCTTCACTCATTAACAGGGCTTCAGAGCCACGAAACAGCAGGTTGGGGTCAGGTGTAGGTTCAATATGGTAAAATTTGTTATTGTGGTTGTTAGGTGCCGTTGAGTCAGTATCCGACCCATAGCGACCCTACATACAACAGGGGAAACACTATTGTCAGTGGTTCTTTGCTGTTCATAGGGTTTTCAATGGCGGATTGATTTTTGGGAAGGGGTTGCCAGGTCCTTCTCCCAAGCCTACAGCTTCTGGTGTTCCCAGGAGGTCTCCCATCCAAGTACTAACCAGGCCCGACCCTGCTTAGCTTCTGAGATCTGATGGGTTCAGATGCCACAGGGCTACAGCTGCAGGCATGGTAAAATTTAGAGGATTTGAATTTGGTTTGCATTCGGGTTTAAGATTTTAATATGTGTAGGTAAACACATTAAATTTTTTCCAATTTTTTTACTTTTTTTTTTTTCAGTTTTTAAATAGCCTGTGATATAAAACAAAACATTAAAAGCTTCTCAGCCTGGGCCTAATCTTTCACTGGGTTTGGGTTCAGGTTCTGGTCCAGAAAAGTGTTTTTTGTTTGTTTGTTTTGTTTTGTTTTTTTAAAATGCTTGAACTGGACTAGGTTCATGGTTTGAGTTCAGGATGGGTTTAAAGCCCTGCTATCCACGCATAGGATTTAAACCCGAGCCCTCTAAATTTTAACATTTTGGACCCACACCCCAACCTGAACCGAGTTTTTCATGGATCTAAAGCCCTGCTTGCTCATGTTTACCGAGGCCCCAGGCAGGGAGCCGTGGGCCGTACCCTCGGCCCTCCCAGGCCTGGAGCGGTGACGCACTGGCTGAGGTTGGGGGGCGGGGGTGGGGAGCCTGGGCCCAGGCCTGGCCTTGGGCGTGCAGAGCCCACGGCAGGCCCGCGCCGTCTGTGTGGCCCCGCGTGGAGGGTTACAGTGCTCAGCGAGGCCCCGTCCTCCCCCACACAGCTTCATAGCCGTGGAGAACATCGACAGCTACTGCGTGCTCATCTCCTCCAAGGCCGTGTACTTCCTGAAGAGCGGGGACTACGTAGACCGCGAGGCCATTTTCCTCGAGGTCAAGTACGACGACCTGTACCACTGCCTGGTCTCCAAGGACCACGGGAAGGTCTACGTGCAGGTGACCAAGAAGGCGGCCAACACGAGCAGCGGCGTGTCCATCCCGGGCCCATCCCACCAGAAGCCCATGGTGAGTCCCCGCCCCCCGGCCCTGCCGGCCGCTTTCCCACAGGGACTGTCTGGGGAGTCCAGGCTGCACTGCGGGCCGCCCTGGGGCTCCACAGGGGCCCTGGGCACATCCCCCCGTGTTTGTACCCATCAGCACCCTCCAGCAGCAACACTTACTCGAGCCAGTTGCGAGGAACACCTAACGTGGCTCGTCGAGATTTGTGCTCCTGGGCCGTCGCTCCTCAGCGGATTAGGTCTAAGGCAGCGGTGCAGCGCACGCTGCGTTTCTCTGGTAACAGAGGAACCTGTAACTTTTCGATCAGTGCAAAGAAACAATGCTTGGCATGTGCAATCGATATTAGAAAATAAAAATAGTGCTTCGCCTCTGCAGGGTAGGGGGAATTGTCATGGCAAGATTTTTTTTTTTTTTTTTTTTTTTTTTTTTTTTTTTTTTTTTTTTTTTTTTTTTTTTTTTTTTCGGTACTAGGGGTTGGACCCAGAGCCTCACGCTTGCATGCTCTGCAAGTGCTGGACCGCTGAGCTGTGGCCCCAGCCCATTTTTTTTTTTTACTTTTTGAGACAGGGTCTCGCTAAATTACACAGACTGCCTCAGGTCTCGAACTTGTGATCCTCCATGGCAGGATTTTTAAGCAGTGAAGTTCCTGTTGATTGTTGACACTAACGAAGGGTGTGCTGGGCGTGTCTTAGGATGAATTTCTGTAGTGCTCCATGGTCCCCACTGTGCTATCAAGTAGTGAAACGGTGAGTCCAGGCCACACAGCTGATGCCAGAATGAGCTGGGAGTCGGATGCAGGTGACCCGACCCCAGACCTGGTGCCTAGACCACAGAGATGTGCTGCACTGGCTCCGAGGGGCTGTGGGGACTTCAGGATAGGTGTGAGGAAGTCCATCCATCTCCAGCCACCATCTCACTGGTGACTTGTCACGACGCCAGGACTCAGTCCTGCTGCGTCTCACCTGATGTCCAGGACTCCCCAGCCTGCATGTAGCGGGGATGCGTCCTTCAGAATGGCCCCACTCAGCTCCAGTCTCTCTGCAGACCAGAAGGGCAACCGGCCTTCCTGGGTCTCGCCCCTCAGAAGTCCTCTGACGCGCCCCGCTCAGGGTCATACCTGGGCAGCTTTTGGCTTGTGAGGCTTCCCTGGGTCACTGGCTTACGTTAGGGCTAGTTGATGACAAGACAGCACCCCAAAGTATGAGTTTTCTACCTGGTTCTCCTGGCCCAGCTCCATCTCCCCCTTTCAAGGTGGCCTCCCAGTGAAGCATTCTTGGTAAGAAAGCCCACCTCGTTTGTTGGCTGATCCTTCCTCCTTTGGCCACCACCAGCTTTAGACTTTTTTTTTTTTTTCCAGTACTGGGGATTGAACCCAGGGCCTTGTGCTTGTATGCTCTGAAGTGCTGAACCACTGAGCTGTACCCTCAGCCCATTTTCTTACTTTTTGAGATAGTGTCTCATTAAGTTGTGGAGACTGCTTCTGGTTTCGAACTTGCCATCCTCCTGCCTCTGCCTCCTGAGCTCCTGGCTCCAGCTTTAGACTTGAATCCCGCATTGCAGCCCATTGTCCTTACCTCTGTTCCTCTGAATAGAACCTGGCCTCAGTTATGAGTCCCAGATGGTGGTGACTACGGGCTGGCTGCAGTCACCTAGGGCATGCATTAAGAATGCAGACTCTGATGTTCAAATCAGAATGAACAGGGAACAGTCCTCTGGGAATCCGTTTCTCCTGAGAGTGTTGTCATATCACTCTGAGAGGAGCTGCTGCCGGATGGGTTTGTGCCACCCACACCCTCTGGTTGCCCAGCCTCGGGCCAGGCACTCATTCTTGTTTCCTCTTCAGGTACACGTGAAATCTGAGGTCCTGGCTGTGAAGTTATCCCAAGAAATAAACTACGCAAAGAGCCTTTACTATGAACAGCAACTTATGTTAAGACTCAGTGAAAATCAAGAGCAGTTAGAGCTGGACTCCTGAGAAGGCCCGGCTGCTGGAGAGAGAGGCTCGCAGACAGAGCCCCAAACCATCAGGACAGACGCCTAGACTCTTGGCTCCCATAGCGGGGAAGCCAGACGAAGGTTTGGGGAAGAATATCAAAGAATGAGGGGAAGGCAATCCTCCTGGGGAAAAACACAAGTGGAAATCATATTAATTTGTGGGATGGGGAATGACTTTAAATTATAGGGAAATCATTTTTAAAGGGTATCAGTTAAATAACGTACAAAAAATGTACCGAGATGAATCTAATTTTTAGATTGCCCTGTATTTTGTTAACGTGTATATATGTATAACTGTGTGTTTGTAAATATATAGGCGCTTCTGAGCAGGGCATTGGTGTGTTGAAGGTTTGTTACCTATAAAATAATATAAAGCCGTGCTGGATCTTCCATTGTGCTAACTGTATGCATCTCGCTCAGGGTGCCCGCTGTAGAGAGACACCTTGGAAAGTCAAAGAGGGTCATGTCTGAGTTTGGCAAATGCAGTGAGTGTTGAGGTGAGAGCTAAGTGGTCAAGAGCAAAGCCTCAGCGGTCATTGGTCACCCAGGTGGGAGCTGCAGCCATAGCCAGCAAAAGCCAGCATGGCCCTGGGATGGATAGGGGACGCCATAGCGGCAGCTGGTTCTCACCCCATGTCACGGGCGGCCGTTACGTTGTGTAGGCGATGTTCTCATCACTCTGCTCATTCGGGGCTGGGGTTTACCTCAGTCGGTAGAGTGCTGTTCCACACTTCCTGAGGACCGGGTTCGATCCCCAGCACCTCAAAAACAGGAGAAGGACGTGGCAGTCCACTTGCGAAACAATCAGCCTTTGAAAACCCCATGAGGGTCACCATGAGTGCCCCGGCTCGACGACATCTTCCAACAGCTGTCCATTCAGTTTTCCCCAACTTGTCTACCTAACCTGGAGGTAAAATTGGTCTCTTTTTCCACTTGCACACACACACACACATACACACACACACACGCACACACACACACACACACACACACACCCCGGCACTGTAAGTTCTTCTCTGCTGTTACTGGAGAAGTTTGAAGCATTGGTGGGCTCTGCTGACTAAGAAGGAGAACCGTCCCATGGAACTCGCTGTCCCGATGAGAACACGGTCTCTCCTTCCTGGGCACCAATAGCCACATGCTGACCTCACAGCCTCACAGTCCCAGGGGGCACAATGGATGATGACGCCAGGATCAAGGTGGGGCACAAGAGTTTCAGAAAAGGGAGCGAAATCTGAGTATGCAAACTCCATGTTTGTGAGCTTCTCTTGGAACCAGGATTCGGCCACAATATGTCTTGTCTCTCGTTTTATTTTTATATATTTTTTTTGCGGTACTGAGGGGCTAAACCCAGGACCTCGCACATATATTGCAAGCACTCTGTCCCTCACCTTTACCCCCATCTCCCCGCTTTTTTGCAGTACTAGAGGCTGAATACAGGTCCTTGCACATACTTTTTCACACAGGTTACCACTGAGCTGCACCCCCTGTTTCTTTCTTATTTTCCATCTTGAGACAGGGCCTCGCTAAGTTATACAGGCTGCCTCTGGCCTCAAACTAGAGATCCTCCTGCCTTCACCTCCAGCGTCTCTGGGATTACAGGCGTGCACCACCATGCCCAGTTTATCCTTGGTTTTAAATGGAAGTCTAATAGGAGTGCCAGCTCTTTCCTGGGTCTTGTTTTTGGTGCTTGTCTTTCTTGGAAGGAATAAGCAAAGAGGAGATAAGGTTAGGCCTCTGTCTGGAATGAATGACTTGCCTCTGATTTTAAAATTTTTATTTTAATCCTGGTATCATGGCACACACCTATAATCCCAGTGATTCAGGAGGCCAAAGTAGGAGGATCATGAGTTTGAGGCCTTAGGCAGCCTATACATTGCAAAAAATAAAAGAAAGAGCTGGGCATACTGGTGCACACCTATAATCCCTACGCTCAGGAGACTGAGGCAGGAGGATTGTCATCCAGGGCTCCATAATGAGGCCCTGCACCCCCAAAAAAGGATTGAAGGGTGGGAGTGCAGTTCAGTGGTAGAGCCCTGGCATCTAGCATGCACCTGGCCCTGGGTTCAACCCTCAGTACTGAAAAAAATTGTGTTTTAATAAAGCTAACCAGTTTCTAAAATCTTGTCCCATGTAGCTGAGATCCGACGTGACCCAGCGGATGTGTGGAAATTTTGGGGTTTATAACTCACAACCCAAATTCTTCCAAGACACAGATGAAGCTTACGTCTGTCTTCCCCTACCCCCCGCCCGTGCGTGCGTGTGCACGTGTGCGTGTTCCGAGAGAGAGGAAGGGCACCTCCCCGGGAGTCCTTTCGCTGAACAGTGTGTTCAAGGATTGGCTGTCTTGAACCCCAAGATTTGGAGTCTTCCCTGGACTCCAAGTTAGCGGATTGCACGGCTGGAGCTTGGCTTTTGCCGGGTTGGGTGGGCCTTTGGCAGGTTGATTCGTGGCTCTCTGGGTAGTCGTCATGACGGTCCCAGAGCACGTGCATGAGACCCTTAGCCAAAGAGCAAGTGTCAGCTCCTTGCGGCCTTCCTCACCAGCCCGGGTCCCCGCCCCCCCGCCAGTTCAGCTTGTGGTCTTTGTCATCAGTAGCTCACTGCCTGAGATCACAATCTCTTACAGATGAGGCCCTCAGAAGGCTTGATTACGTGCATCAGGGAGCCCTCTGTCACCCACTGGGACAAAGTCACTTGAAACATCTTTGCTGGATAAAGGAGCCAGTGTTACTAAAGAAGTCTGCCTTGGGCCCCACAGTCCCCGCGGGTTCTCTGCTCTGACTGCAAGAAGGAGCGAAGGGCCGCCATGGGCTGGTGCTTCAGGAGGACCCAGGGAGGATCCCGTGCCTCCTTCTGCCTCCTTTCTAATCTAATCAGCTCTTTAAATAGCTGCCACATCCTGTCATGGCTCAGCCACTCCCTCTGACATTTGCGCCTTAGAAGGGGCAGGGGCTGGAATGGGATCCAAAGACCAGATGGGGTGGGGCTGCAGGGCAGAGGGAGGGCCAAAGGCTAGCTTCTGGGGCACTCCCCTGCCCTGTAGCCTTTGTGCCAGGCCTGAAGAAGATTCCAGGGGCTTTTGCCATAGCTTCCTATTCTGCCAGAAGAAAATCCAAAGCTCTAGAAGAAGCGGGCTTTGCCCCTCAGATGTCCTGTTTCTTCTGAAATTGGCATTTCACCAGTGGTATCTGAGACGCTGTGAAGGCAGTTTCTACCTGTTCTCATCCCGCCTCAAATACACAACTCCACCTTCAGGAACTTAGAAACTGGGGATTTACGGAATGAACAGGGGGAGCTGGATCAGGAGGCTTCAGAAGCCATCCCGATTCTTTGACCCAGCGCCTTTGGGCCACTCAAGTCGGAGGGCCAACCTGGCCAGGGTCCTCACCCTGGGTGTGGCGTGGTGGGAGCCGACAGGTGGCCTCAGCCCTGGCCCTGACTCTCCTGTGCTCGGTGGGTGCTCATCTTGTGTGCATCAGGCTCCAGGGCCACACTATTTCTAAGTGTCATCTGTGCCTCAAAAAACCTAGCTGCTTGGTGAACTGAAAATACCGTCCTTGGTTCTCCGCTGTGAGCACTACCGCAGTCGCCGTGTGTTCAGACTCTGTAATCCGCTTAGATCCGAGTCAGCACTTTTCTTCCTGTGGAATAAAATGTCTTGTTGACTTCCCAGATTTGTTTGTTTTCTTCTGGTTTCTTGGCGTTCCATAAGTTCTAGAATCAGCACCAGTCACAGATACCAAGCACAGTATAACATTCACAGCGAAATGCAGCCTCTGCCCTCCGTCCGGGGAAGCATGTCGCCAGGGCAGACTCCACCGCCCAGCAGTTCAACCCCAGGCTGCTGGGCTGAGCCCTGCAGGATAGAAGTCATGCAGAGTCCAGGCACCTGAAGAGGAGGCAGAGCAGGAGCATGCAGAGGCAGAGGACTGACCAGAAGGGCATGGACCCTGCACACCGAGGCCAGAAAGGGTTCCAAGGTGAGCTGTCAAGTGCTGCTGACAGCCACGTTGCAGGAGGGCCATAATTCATAAGGGATTTAGCAGTGTGTCTGTCACTGGACACCTGCAGCCATAGCACTATGGCTTCTGATCCCATCAGATCTCCGAAGCTCAGCAGGGCTGGGCCTGGTTAGCCCTTGGATGGGAGACTGACTGGGAACACCAGGTTCTGTAGGCTTGGGAGAAGGACCGGGGAACCCACTCCCAAAACCCAATTCACCATAGAAAACCCTATGAATAGCAGCAAAGCACAAGTGTTTCACCTGTTTATGTAGGGTCACTATGAGGCAGACACCGACTCCCTGGCCCCTAACAGTAACAACAACCATATGAAAACATAGTACTCAGTACAGGGAATCCTGGCACCTAGCAATGAACTGGGATTTAGCTCAGTGGGTAGAGCGCTGCGCTGCAGTGTCTAAGGCCCCGAATTCAATTCCCAGCACCACAAAAATGGGAGAAGAGCCTGGCAATCCACTCCCAAGGCAATCTCGAAGCACTCAGCCATTGAAAACCCTGTGAGGGTCCTTATGAGTCGGATACGGACTCAATGGCACCTAACAACAACAACAACAACAAGCAATGAACAGCAGCATGTCACTGGAGACCTTCCCCAAAACAGTTTTGATGGAGTGGTGGGGGTGAAAGCCGAGTGGGAGGGAGGAGATTCAGGAGAAAAATGGCAGGAGAGAAATTGGAGACACCAAATCTCGACAGCCCTCTGGAGGAATCTGGCGCTGAGTGGAGGGGACAGGTGCCTGGCGCCTAAGGAGGGGAGGTGGCCCGGTGTGTGGGCAGCTCCTCAAGAGGGACCTGGGAGGATTGCTGCAGTTCAGGAACCCAAGGCCAACCTGGGCAACATAGCCAGCCCCCACCTCTGAAGAAAAAGAAAAAAGGCAGAAGAGTGGGCATAAAGGAGAGAGAGCAGACAGGAACACGGATGGACATTTGATGGCTTCTCAGATCAGCAAAGAATGAGCACAGGGTAGGGGCTGATAGAGATTTGGGAAAAGATGCAAAGCCATCGTGTAAGACAATGGCAAGTACAGGCCAGAGAAGTGCAGTGTGCTTGCCAGGGGGCAGGAGGGGCTGTTAGAAGTCGGTGACAACTTGCTCAGTGGAGCAGCCTGATTTTGTTTTCTCCATCTGCATTGATTCAGTGTGAAATAGGCAAAGGATCAGATTTAATCAAGAAACATTCACCCCGACCCATTCTGCGACCCCATCCAACACTGCCCTCTTGAACTTGACTTGTCAGATGCCATGGAGTCGGTGTCCAACTCATAGTGACCCTGTGTACAACAGGCGGAACACTATTGTCAGTGCTTCTCTGCTATTCATAGGGTTTTCAATGGCTGATTGTTTTGGGGAGTGGGTTGCTGGGTCCTTCTCCCAAGCATACAGCACTGGGTGTTCTCAGGCGGTCTCCCATCCAAGTACTAACCAGGCCCGACCCTGCTTAGCTCCCAAGATCTGATGGGATTGGATGCCACAGAGCTATGGCTGCAGGCCTTGATCTTGACAGGTAAAGTGTCCAAGAGCTTGAAGGATAGGACTCCACTTTCTAAACCAAAGCACAGCATCCGAAGCATGCGCCTCTTCCTCAGAGGGAGGGACAGTGAAGGCCCAGGTGCCCCACTGCATGGGTAGCCCAGCTACTGTGCATGGGCGCAGTACACGTTTAGCGCTGAATCATCCATGCACTCCAGAGCCCAGAAAGGGTATGTGAGGACATCTTCTACTTCCTGCACCGAGTTCAGCATTCTGCCTGCGGGTACCAGTTCCCAGGGAAAATGTAGCCTGTCTCTTCCCGTTGATTCGTTGTGAAGTAGGCCTGTTTTGGACCTGTTTAGACCAAGTGTGTGACTTCTGGAGCTACAACGTGACTTGATATTTGCTGCATCCTGGGACCTGAGAAGGGCTGGGATTTAGCTCAATTGGTAGAGTGACGATCTGCAGTCTCTGAAGTCCTGAGTTCCATTCCCAGCACCACAAAAACAGGAGAAGGACATGGTAACCCACTCCCGAGACAATCCCGAAACAATCAGCCATTGAAAACCCTATACGGGTCGCTATGAGTCGGACACGACTCGACTGCAGCTAACAACAATAACAACAACAAGGACCTGAGAACAGATCATTAAAAGCTCCCGAAGTGCCTTCTGAAACACAGGTCCAAGCCCATGCATGATTATTTAGAAGTTTTGATTAACTACATAGCACTTGTTCAGGAAATTTGGAGTGAGATTTCATTTGCATCCATCCAGGTCCGGAAGGTAATTATCCACCCCAAGCTGCATCTCAGGCTGGGCCACGATTAAAGCAGTTGTAAAGACCAAAGAAAGAAGAAAGGAACTCGCTGCTGAATGCTCCTGTTGAAACCTGTATTAGAAAAAAAAACAACGTTTAACATGTAGGTGGTTTTTATTTTTGAATTTGATTTGCTTTGATTTCTGGTGCTGGAGATCAAACCCAAGGCCTCACAATCTGTGGTGGAGCTGCATCCCTACCTCTTGAAGTGTTTTAAAATTTGTTTTTATATTTAAACAAAGACAAAACAAAAATACACTTTCACGTCTGTGCGGTGTCCTGTGAGGACAGTTACTCCAGCATTTTCCCTTTTTGTTGCCCCTGTCCAATATCACCCCTCTCCTGCATCCACTCCACATCAAAATGAAGACCCTCGTGTACTGCCCAGATCCTCACCGTGCCCATGTCATTATAGATAGACTAAGACAATAGATGCCCGCAGCCCTAGCCCTGTGGCATCCGATCCCAACAGATCGCAGAAGCTAAGCAGGGTTGGGCCTGGTTAGTACTTGGATGGGAGACGGCCTGGGAACACCAGGTGCTGCAGGCTTGGGAGAAGGACCCGGCAACCCACTCCCAAAAATCAATCTGCCATTGAAAACCCTATGAATAGCAGAGAAGCACTGACAATAATGTTTCATCTGTTGTACGTAGGGTCGCTATGAGTTGGATACCGACTCAACAGCACCTAACAACAACAACAAATGACAATAGATACATACATGCGTGGATAGCTTCCTGGCATTTGTTCTTATAAAAATGGAATCAGCTAAATATACCATTTGGCAACTTGCTCTTCTTGGCATTACCTTCAGGGCAGGAGCGCCATTCTCTTATGGGCTACCTAATCATTTCTGGGGTCAGTGTTCCATAATTTACCCAAGTCCTCCTGCACTGATGGGCATGCACTTGGCGTTCCGGTCTGTCTCACCCCGTCCCCCGGGAGCAGTGCTGCTGGAAACATCTTCCTGTTTATGAGCTCACACATCTATTTTGTTTCTGTGCCTCAGGTTCCCAGGAGTGGGTTGTAGTTAGAGGGCACATCCCAGTCACTTTCCGAAAAAGCTGGTGGGCATATGACGGGCTGCAGCCACGCAGGTCAGGAGTGCCCTGTTATATGACTCTTGCCGGCCTGATCCAGGTGCAAAGCAATCTCTCATGACTGCATCTTGCATTTGCCTCACCATGCATTTGTCTTCTTTGTTGACATTTGGATTTACTATTAGGAATGGCGGCTGCCGAGTTATAGCAAATGTTTTTCAGAATTGTTTATGGCCATTTTGGTTTTGCGCCTTTAATTTTTTTTTTTAATGTAATGCATTGTCTAACTAGATTTCCAGAGCTGGAGCCCCTCTCAATCCCTGGAATGAAGCTTTCTTGGACATACGCTTCCTGATTCTTTTTGCTAATATTTTGAGACTTTGCATCTTTAAAGGAAAAGAGGTCTAAAATTCTTTCTCTCATAGTGTTTTCATCAGATTTTAAGATTAATACTATGCTGCCTTCCTAAAATGGGTTGGGGAGCTTTCCACCACTTCCTATGGCTTACAGTACTTTCGTTACCCTAGGATTTCCTGGTCTGGCTTTTGAAGGTTAGAGGAAAGCAGGATGTAAACCCCGGTACTTTTTTCAGTGGTTCCCTTTCATTATCACACCAGTGTCTGTCATTGGAGTATTCAAGTTTTCCATTTCTTCTTAGGTCAATTTTGGTAACACTGGATTTTTTTAAACATTTTTCAGTTCTCATTAGGTTTGGGGATGTATTGTCCTATGGTCACGTGGATTCTCTTTAAATTATTTTAATGCCTTCCGCATTTTGTCCCTTCTCATTTCTAGTCTGGCATGCTTGTTACTCTTTTTCATAACCTCTTTTTAAGTCTATTGTTCTTTTCAAAGAACCAGTGTGAAATTTATTCCTGTTACTTCATTTTTACTGATCTATTGCTTCATCTTTAACCTTTTATTTTCTCCACCTAGTTTGTTTTGATTTATTTTACCATTGTTTTCTTTTCTTTCATTTTTTTTGGGGGTACTTGGGGGTTGAACTCAGAGCCTCACCCATACTTCACAAGTGCTTTACCACTGGGCTGCTCCCCTAGCCCTTTTTTTGTTGTTGTTGTTTATTTTTTATTTTTATTTTTATTTATTTATTATTTTTTGTGGTACTGGGGGTTGAACTCAGGGCCTTGGGCTTGCATGCTCTGCAAGTGCTGGACCACTGAGCTGCACCACCAGCCCACTTTTTACTTTTTGAGACAAGTTCTCGCTAAATTACGCAGACTGCCTCTGGTCTTGAACTTGCGATCCTCCTACCTCCACCTCCCGAGCCACTGGGAATACAGCTGTGCACCACCACACCCAGCTTATTATTTTTTATTTTGAATCAAGGTCTCACTGGATTACACAAGCTACCTCTGGCCTCCAACTTGCGATGGCTCTGATTCTGCTTCCCAAGTCACTAGGATTCCCAGAGTGCGCCACCATGCCTGGCTTGTTTTTTCTTTGGTTTTTTTTTTTTTTTTTTGCTAAGGTAAGGACAGTCATTCCATCGTATTCATGGGAGGTTGGGTCTAGGACCTGCCTGCAGGTACTCAAATCCTCAGAAGTTCCAGTCCCTTATATGAAATGCTATAATGTTTCCATATATGATCCTCCTGTATTATCTACCCCTTGTTGTTGTTGTTAGGTGCCATGGAGTTTTGTCCAATTCATAGTGATCCTTGTAGGGTTTTCAATGGCTGATTGTTTTGGGATTGCCTCGGGAGTGGATTGCCTTGTCCCTCTCCTGTTTTTGTAGTGCTGGGAATCGAACTTGGGACCTCAGAGACTGCAGAGCGGCGCTCTACCAACTGAGCTAAATCCCAGCCCAATATACCCCTAGATTCTTTATAATACTAAGTACAATAGAAAGGTTATGTAAAGAGTCGTCGACACTTATGTAGAGACTAATGACAATGGGGAAAAGTCTGTACATGTTCAATACAGACATAATTTTCAAGAAATAGTCTTCACCAGCTGCTTGTCTCTGCCAATATGGAAACTTCAGCTATGGGATCTACAGGCAGGGAGGGCCGGCTGTACTTAGTTTTGGTTTACTCTATTTTTTTACCTTTCTACTTAAATAACAAGCCTGCAGCTGTAGCCCTGTGGCATCCGATCCCGTCAGATCTCGGAAGCTAAGCAGGGTCGGGCCTGGTTAGTACCTGGATGGGAGACCACCTGGGAACACCGGAAGCTGTAGGCTTGGGAGAAGGACCTGGCAACCCACTCCCAAAAATCAATCTGCCATTGAAAACCCTATGAGCAGCAGAGAAGCACTGACAATAGTGTTTCCCCTGTTGTACAGAGGGTCGCTATGAGTCGGATACCGACTCGACGGCACCTAACAACAACAAACAACAACAACAACTTATATAACAATGGCATCTTAAGGTTATAAATTATCCTCTGAATTTACCTTTGTTTACCTAATAGATTTGCATATTGTGGTTTTCCATTTATTTCTAGGTAGGTTTGGTTTTACTTTTGATTTCTTTGATTTAAGGGTTTCTTAGGAATGTGTTTCTTAATTTCCAAAATTTGCAGAAAAATTATCTCCCTTAAATTTTTGAATTTTATTCAATTATGATCAGTAAGGTTTAGTTTAGTTGGGAGAGTGCTGGTCTGCACTTTTTTTTTTTTTTTTTTCCGGTACTAGGGGTTGAACCCAGGGTCTTGCGCTTGCATACTTTGCAAGTGCTGGACCACTGAGCTGCACCCTCAGCCCTTTTTTTTTTTTTTTTTACTTTTTTGAGACAAGGTCTGGCTAAATTACACAGACTGCCTCTGGTCTCAAACTTGTGATCCTCCTGCTTCCACCTCCCAAGCCACAGGGATTACAGGCATGTGCCACCATGCCCAGCAATGTGGTCCACACTTTCTGAGGACCCAGATTCGATCCTTAGTACCGCAAAAAATGGGAGAAGAACATGGCAAGTCTATTCCCAAAACCATCCTGAAAACAATCAGTCATTGAAAACCCTAAGAGGATCACTATGAGTTGGACCCGACTCTGTGGTACCTAACAACAACGATTAGTAAATTTAACCTGAAGATTTTTCCATTAAAAACATCTTTTGAGAAGGGCATGGCGGCTCATGCCTGTAATCCCAGTGACACAGAGGCAGAGGCAGGAGGATCTCAAATTCAAGACCAGAGGCAGTCTGCATAATGTAATGAGACACTGTCTCCAAATAAAAAAGTATAAAATGTCCTGGGGGTATAGCTTAGTGGCACAGCATTTGCAAAGCTTGCAAGCTTGAGGCCCTGGGTTTAACCCCCTAGTACCACAATAAATAAATAAATGAATAATAAAAAATAAATGTTTTGTGATTTTCTTTTTGTCCAGGTATTGGATCACATTGTATAAATGTTCCGTGAACATGTGAAACAAAAATATATTCTCTCTTCGAGGCATGGGAGGGAGGGAAGGAATAAAGGAAAGAATGACGGAAAGAGGATAAAGGTCTATTAAATCGCCTGTGACCTCGTTTACTTCTGTATGCCAGAGGGCTCTGCCCTCCATATTGGCTTAGAGGCAGTTGCTAACATAAACTCTATCCTCTGGAACAGCAGTAAGTGCCCAAAGGAAACTCAGTGAGGAGGAAGAAGAGACGAACACAGCAGCCTTCACGAGGCTTCCTCTAAGTAACTCGGTGGGACTTTGGGAGGATTTGGTGCTGGAACGGTTGGGCTCCAGAGCTGCCGTCTCTGCGCCAGGAGCTGGGCCGGCCTGTTTGCTGTCCAAAGATGAGCCAGACCATGTCCTCTCCCTGTCATCACACAAGCAGCACAGCCAGGGCACAGCGTTGCGGGGCCAGTAAACTTCACCCTCACGCTTATTCTGCTCTGACTCGCAAGCACAAAAAGGTCGTGGGTACACTGGGCCTTGGAGGAAGTGCGTGGATCCAGACCCACAGGACCCTTAGAACCCTGGGTGAGTGAAGCCCAGGGGAGAGAGGAGGGAGCAGGTGCTGAGGGGACTCCCAGGGCGCTCAAGGGGGGCAAGTCCTGCCTTTGGGACTGGTTTTCTTAAGCACAACTTTAGGTATCCGTGGAAACGTCTGGGAAGGTGGGCCACGCCTGCAGAAAGGCAGCTCTTGACTCTGTTCAATGCTCTGTCCACAGATTTCACCTGTCTCCAGGTGTTCCTAGATGCCAAAGCCTCTAAGCTCCACCCTACCCCACCCCAGCACCGAAGAGGTACTGCCAGCCTTGTTCTTGAGGCTCTGCTGCTGCACCAGCCGTGGTACTGGGCGCCAGATAGAGGCAACAGATAGGGCAATACTCACCGCGCTCATGGGGCTAACCCATGCACCTAAGCATGGGCCAGGGCAACCCCTCTGTGGAGGAGGCAGTGACCTCAATCCAGAAGGGCTGGGAAGACTGGGAGGCACAGAGGAAACGTGGTGCCCACCTGGAGCCTCAGCTGAGGTGCTGCTTGGCGCTCTGAGGACCGGATCTCCGGACAGGTAGGGGCACCATGGGATGAAGGCAAAGAGGTGGCCAGGGCCGGATTCTGCAGGACTTCGCGGGCCACATGGGGAAAGGATTTAAGCAAAGGATTGCGCTGTAAGAATGGCATCTCAGAAAGCACCACTCAAGCCGCACCATGGCAGAGGGCAGAATGGCCAAGGCGGAGGCTGGTGCAGTAATCCGGGGGGCTTGGGCTGAGATGGGGCCACAGAGATGGAAAGAAATACCCAGGGTATCGATACAGTTTTGAGGAAGAAGAGGCAGGCCAGGGGGATTGGCTTAATGTAGACATTCAAGAAAAAGAGGTACCAGCCGGGTGCAGTGGCGCATACCTGTAATCCCAGCGGCTTGGGAGGTGGAGGCAGGAGGATCGCAAGTTCGAGACCAGAGACAGTCTGCATAATTTAGCAAGACCCTGTCTCAAAAAATAAAAACAAAAATTGGGCCAAGGGTGCAGCTCAGTGGTTCAGCACTTGCAGAGCATGCAAGTGCAAGGTCCTGGGTTCAACCCCCAGTACCGCGCAAAAAAAAAAAAAAAGAAAAAGAAAAAGAAAGAGAGGTATCCAGAGGGGGCTTCCAGGTGTCTGGCTTAAGTAGCCAGGTAACCAGTGACGTAGTCCCGAGATGGGGAGGTCCCTGGAAGAAGAGCTGGATATCTATGTCTGGTGTCCACTGACCGATTGTTCAGGGTTTGTTGAATGTTAAATGGTACATGAGTGTCTCCTTGGGCTGTGGCCTACTGGGTGTGAGATGCTAGCGCCCTAAGTGGAGCTGTTAAGGAGCTGCAGCTTGGCTGTGTGCCGTGCGGGGGTGGGGGTGGGGGGGTGCTGCTGGTGGTTGGAATCACGGGAGCAGATTCGATTCTAGCGAGAGAGAAGAGAAGATAGCTGGGCCAACCCCTAAGCAACGCGGCCCTTCATGGCCACGGAGGAGGGTGAGGGAAGGAGATGGGAAGGAGTGACTGGAGAGGTGCGTGGAACGTGGAGAGGAGCTCTCACGAAAGAGAGCGCGGGGTCAACTCGGCCAAGTGGCTCTGGGAAGTCAAGGACGATGTGGGTTGGATTCAGCAATGTAGAGGACGTGGCCTGCACCCCAAGGGGTGCTAGGCTTTGGGAGCAGAAGCCAAATTGGAGAGATGACCCAGGAGAGAGAGAGAGAGAGAGCAGGCCAGGGTGCCAGGGGAGTGGCTGGCCTGGGGCAGTGACTTCTCAAGCACAATCCACAGGCGTGGCGGCCTGGGTGTGAGCAGATGAATGAGTGCATGGCCTGGAGACGATTAAAACCGAGAACCAAACGAGGCCTGAACGCCGGTCTGCTTCCCATTATCACCACACACTTGGCAGTCCTAAGCAAAATCTGCAGATTTGGTGTGCAGATAAAACTCTCCCCTTAAAAGTCTTAGTGGGTTTAAATTCCATTGAGTTTGAATAATCCATATGTAAGCTTCAAATTAGCACCTTTGTTTTGCGGACCCTTTAGTATGCTTTGTTTTCCACGTGGAAATTAATTCTAAGAACTCCTGGCCACTCTGTGTGCACCCCCAGCAGCAGGCTTGGCACTGCACCATCGTTGTGAGTCGGTCTGGCTGGGAATTGCTCAGGGCACAGCTCAATCTCCAACCCTCACTTACGACAAAGGTCTGCGCTTACCCAGAGTGGAAGTCAACAGAGACAGACGGGGATCGTAAAGATGAAGCAAGAGAACCCGGATGAAAACGTTTCTCTGCGTTTGTCATTCTGTGTGGCTGCTTCTAGTTTATTTGTGAGAGAAAAGTTAAACAGTGAAACAGAGTGCAGACTAGGCAGCATAATCTTTTTGTTTGATAAGTGAAAATTTTAGTTCACAAATAGAATATAGACGAAATAGCCGTTCATGGTGGCACATGCCTGTCATTCTAGCGCTTGGGAAGCTGAGGCAGAAGGGTCACATGGTCCAGGACAGCCTGGGACACACAGAGAGGCCCTGTCTAAGAAAAGAAAAAGAAGAAAAAATGAATGAATGAAAGAGAGCGAGAGTGAGAGAGAGAGACAGACAGAGAATGAGAGAAAAGGAAGGAAGGAAGAAAGGAAGGAAGGAAGGAAGGAAGGAAAAAGGAAAAATAAGAAAATAATTATGTTAATGGTGTGATTAACTGCTGAAATTGTAATCATATCTTTTGCTGGTTTATTGATTGATTTATTAAAATCTCCTTACAAGTTACCGGAGAATTATTTAAATATATATTTTTTGCATAGGCCTATAAACAAAAAATTTAAAAATGAAACCACAAACTGTAAAATGTAAATGTAAAAAGTGTATAGAAAGAATAATTGTGCCCTTCCTCTACTAGAATGCCTATTTGATTTTTACTGGCCCTTGTGGCCCTGCTGCGTTGAGAAACAATGCTTCCTGGAGAATCATTTTATTTGCTTATATTAGAAGCCAGTGTTGAGGTGGTGTGCAGTCACGCCAGGCCATTTAGAGCAGCACAAGATTGATACAGGAGTCATAAGTCACATTTCTGAAACTGGATGGAGAGCCTTCTTGGGATTGTTGCTGTTGACGGGGATGTTCAAATCAGGCCATGAAGACGTAGAGTCACTTTGGCCTACCGACAGTCCTGGAAGAGAGATTTTTGGAATGACTTTGCCTCTAAAACCATTTTGGTTCCTATTATCAGCACTCCGCCTGCAGCCGTACCACTGTGGCATCTGATCCCGTCAGATTTCGGAAGCTAAGCAGGATCAGGCCTGGTTGGTACTTGGATGAGAGACCACCAGGGAACACCAGATGCTGTAGGCTTGGGAGAAGGACCCGGCAACCCACTCCCAAAAACCAATCAGCCATTGAAAATCCTATGAACAGCAGAGAAGCACTGACAATAGTGTTTCACCTTTGCTGTGAGTCAGACACTGACTGGACAGCACCTAACAACCACAACAATCAGCACTCCAGTTTGATGACATTTATACAAGGGAAGAGCAAGAAGTGACAGGTGCAGCAGCAATCATCTCTGAAGTTTTCTAAAATTTTATTGATAATTGCCAAGCAAATTAGAGTTGCTCAGACCATCTGACAGTGGATGAGATGCTTTGTCCTTATAGAGGACATTGTAAATTTAGAGTTTGTGTGAAATCTAACCCTGCTAAGTATGGCATAGAAATACTAGGCTGTGTATGCCAAGACCCACTCTTTACAACACATTTATTTACACCAGTGAACAGGATTCTGGCAGGAGAAGGAGTGAACTTGCTATTCCCGTACAAACTGTTCTTTGATTAGCTTTGCCAGTATTTGCAAGAAACGGGAGCATTATAGGCGATAATTGGTCCTCATCAACAGAGTTAGTTGATGCACTGAAAAAAAAAATGTAAGCACAGTCTGAAAAAACAAACATGAAATAAAGAGTTACAGCCTAATCCACACCATGAGATATTATCTTCTTTATTTGGATTTGTGACCGATAAGACATTTGCTTCTTATGTTCCAAAGAAAAATCAAAATGTGATCATGGTTTCATGAATGCATCACGACACAACCATCAATAGGCCTGGAAAACCTGAGATAATCAAATTTTATGACAGTACAAAAGCAGGGGTGGATGCCTTAGGTCAGGAATGTGCAAATCACTCCACAGTCCTCAGAACCAAGAGCTGGCCATATGTGATATTTGCAACTTTATTGAATGTTTCATCAGCAAGTGGATATATTTTATGGAAAGCATCAAACACAGGTAAAAAATGAAACATAAAGGTTACATAAAAGGAACTGGGCTGTGGTTGATCGCAGCACATATCCAAAACAGAAAAGTTGAGCATGCAAGATAACCAAGCTGGGCGCTGTGGCTCACGCCTGGAAATCGGTACCTCGGGAGGCAGAGGCAGGAGGATCACAGGCTGGAGGCCAGAGGCAGCCTATATAACTTAGAGAGACCCCGTCTCAAAGTAAAAAGTAAGAAATGGGCTGTGTGTGTGACCCAGTAGTAGAGCACTCGCAAAAAGCATACGTGAGGCCCTAAGTTCAACGCCCCCACCAGTACTGCAAAAACCAAACACAGCAAGATGTCAGAGAACTACAATGCAAGCTGGATAAAGCTTTAACATGAGGATGAGGTCATGTCCGATAGTCCAGATCACTGCAGAAATGCTCCCAAAAGAGGTCACTGTCTCTTATGTGACAGAAAAAAAGACTATAGATATACTCAAAAATGTACTCTATGCTCAGACTTCATTTGTATGGTTCATTTAAATACAAATGTCATATGTGGTAACTCTAAAAGATAAGTACTTACCCAAAGACTAAATATTGTTCCACTTTTCGAGAAGCAGTTGATTTTGTGATTTTCTATATTTTCTATATATTCTATATTTTATGACTGATCCCATGAAAATTATTGATTTTGTAATTTTAAGGATGTCTACATTATAAAATGAGCAGAGGTTGTTGTTGTTGTTTTTCCTGAGGTACTGGGGAGTTGAACCTAGAGCTTTGCACATACTTTGCAAGGGTTCTACCACTGAGCTCCACCCCCAGCCCATTATTTTACTCTTCTATGTTGAGACAGGGTCTCGCTAAGTTACACAGGCTGTCTCTGGCCTCAAACCTGCGATCCTCCCTCCTCTGCCTCCTGATTCGCTGGGATTACAGGTGTGCGCCATGGTACCCGATGAGCAGAGAATTTTTATGCTAGTTTTAGTTTGATTTTATTGTAGTTTTTGAAACCTGGAAAAACTGAGTACAACTTTTTTCTTAATTTTCTCAATTTTTGATAATTATTGTTACATGAATAAATGTTATATTTCTAACTTTTCAAAGGTGTTTTAGTTCATATAAAAACATAATCAAATCTTCCAAACAAATATCTTAAGTAATGAGAGGCTTTTTGTTTGGGGGTCTTGGATGACTCCACAAATAGATTACCCATCATTAAATTTGATAGCACTGGTTAAGAGTTAAGATCTGTCTCCCTCTGCTCCACAGCTCTCCAAACTATTCCACAGTGTCCAAAGACAGAAAAATAGGGACACAGAAATGGAGAGAGAGAGAAAGAAACACAGAGCCGAGAGGGGCTCGTTACAGATCTCACAGACATCTAATGGATGGCAATGGAAGGTTTTTTTGTTTTTTGAGGCCCAGTGTTGCTATGTAGCTGGTTTTGAATTCTCTTGCTCCTACTGCCTCAGGCTCCTGGTGTGTGCCGTATGCCTGGCAGCAACGGAATATTCTCGACTTTTTGCCTTGAAATCTGACAACTCAGATAAAATGGAAACACTTCTTGAAAGACACAAAGTACCAAAATTGACAGAAGGAGAAATAGAAAATTTGAATAATTCTTTATTAGGGAAATTAAACTTGTCGTTGAAAACCTTGCCATACCTGGCAAGGTGGTGCAAACCTTTAATCCTAGGGGGCAGAGGTAGGAAGATGGAGAGGTTGAGACCAGAGGCAGCTGTGTAACTAAGTGAGACCCTGTCTCAAGAAAAAAGTAAAAGTTGGGCTGGGGGTGCAGCTCAGGGCTAGAGCACTTACAAAGCGTGTGTGAGGATCTGTGTTCAGTCCCCGGTAACACACACACACACACACACACACACACACACACACACACACACCCCTTTCCCACAAAGTCCACCAGGCTTAGATAGCTTCACTTGTGATTCCATCAAACCTTTAACAGAAAACTTAATACAACCCTATACAAATTCTGGGCTGGGATTTAGCTCAGTGGGTAGAGCGCTGCGCTGCAGTCTCTGAGGCCCCGAGTTCAATTCCCAGCACCGCAAAAATGGGAGAAGGACCTGGCAATCCACTCCCATGGCAATCCAGAAGCACTCAGCCATTGAAAACCCTATATGAGTCACTATGAGTTGGATACTGACTCGACGGCACCTAACAACAACAACAATACAAATTCTTTCAGAAAATAGAGGAAAATGCACTTTTTGACTCATTTTAGTCTGATATGAAAACTAGACAAAGGTATCACAAGAAAAGAACAGTAAAGACCAATATCCCTCATAAAATTAATAGACATTCAGTAGATGGAAAATATCCTAACAAATGTTTAGTAAATGAACTAAGTCATGCATCCCAATTGAAAATAAGCAAACATGTGTACACTTTGCAAAGAAATTATACAAATAGTCAATGAGCATATAAAATATGTACAATATCACTCTCAAAGAAATGGAAATTTCAACCTCAGATACCAGAGCACATATGTAGTAGAATGACTAAAGTTAAAATATCTGACAATAGCAAGTGTTGGCAAAGATGTGGAGCAGCTGGTATTCTCACAGATGTGGGCATATGAAATAGTACAATTACCTTGAAAAACAACGTGGCAGTTTCTCAAAGAGTTAAACACACACTCACCACATGACTCAGTGGTCCTCCTTGACATCTAGTCAAGGGGGAGGAGCACATGTTCACACACAGACTTGTACACAGATGTTTATTCACAACAGCCCCAAGCTGGAAGCAACTCGAAGGCCCATCAACAGATGAAGAATGGGTAAATAAACCATAGTACAACATACCGTTGGAGTATTGTTGTTGTTGTTAGGTGGCATTGAGTTGGATCCGACTCATAGTGACCCTATGTACAGTAGACAAAACATTACCCGACGCTGTGCCATGCACATGATCTGTTTATATTTCAGCCCATTTTTGCAGACACTGTTCCTTCTCATTTTGAGTCATGCCACATCAGCAAAAGGAGGTCCCAGGGGTTAATTTATTCCATTCTTGTCATTAAGGTCAACTCTACTTTGAGGAGGTAACTCTTCCCCCGTGATTTCTTGGATGCTTTCCAGTCTGAGGGGCTCATTTTCTGGCACTATATTTGATAGTACTTCTCTGCTATTCACAGGGTTTTCAATGTTTAATTGTTTTGGGAGTGGGCTGCTGGGTCCTTCTCTCTAGTCTGTCTTATTCTGGAAGCTCAGCTGAAACCTGTCCACCATGAGTGGCCCAGCTGGTATCTGAAATGCCAGTGGCATAGCTTTCAGCATCACAGTAACAAGCAAGACCCCAGAGCAAGACAGCCTGACAGACACGTGGGAGGTTGGAGTATTGTTGTTGTTAGGTACTGTTGAGTCGGCATCTGACTCATAGTGACCCTGCATACAACAGGCGAATCACTATTGTCAGTGCTTCTCTGCTGTTCATAGGGTTTTCAATGGCGACTTGATTTGGGGGAGCGGGTTGCCGGGTCCGTCTCCAAAGCTGACAGCACCTGGTGTTCCCAGTCAGTCTCCCATCCAAATACTAACCAGGCCTGGCCCTGCTTAGCTTCCGAAATCTGATGGGATTGGATGCCACAGGGCTATGGCTGCAGGCGGCTGGGGTATTAGGCAGCAATAAAAGCAGACAAACTACTAACACACACATCCCAGAGATGAATCTCAGCATCACGCTGAGTGAACGAAGGGCTACAGACAATGGAAGCTTTGGAAAGATAAGCATGGTGGTGGTGGAGGCTGGGGGGATGAGAGTGAGTGGGGGAGAAGGAAGGCCCCCCGGAGAACTATGGAAATAGTGCAGGTGAGGGACGGCAAGGAGGGACCCCACTAATGAGATGGAGAAAAAGAAGGCCATGAAGTCAGAATCAACCCAGCACTTTGGGGACAGGCAACTGGGAGAGAAAAGGACAAGGACAGAGAAGAGGCTTCGCTGGTAGAGGTGGCAGACACTTGCCACTGTTGCCAGGCCCGCATGGAGTCTCACTACTTCTGGAAATAGACCTCCGATGCCCTTTGGGCCATGTCTCACCACGCTCTGGGCAAGAGAGGCCCAACCCCTGGTTTAAGGGGAGGGGTCTGAGGCTCAGCTCTAGCCAGTCGACACCGCGGTCTCCCTAGTGAGTTTGTGTCACGCATAAATGCCTGCTTCAGGGGGAGTTAAATGACCCAGTTTCGGCTCATTCATGACGCCCCTCCCCTCCGTCAGAGAGAGGCTCCCAAGTGGACAGTTGGTCCAGGCACAGAGATCTCCAGGGATTGGGCAGAAGTTCGCAGAAGTTAGGCAGAGCTGCCTTTCTTTCTTTCTTTTTTCTTTTTCTTTTTCTTTTTTTTTTTTTTTTTTTTTTTTTGGTACTGGGGGTTGAACCTAGGCCCTCGCACCTACACGCTCTGAAGTGCTGGGCCACTGAGTTGTGCCCCAGCCCACATTTTTTTTTTTTTACTTTTTGGGACAGGGTCTTGATCAATTACTCAGACTGCCTCTGGTCTCGAACCTGAGATCCTCCCACCTCCACCTTCCCAGCCGCTGGGATTACAGGGGCGCACCACCGTGCCCGGCTCAAAGCTGCCTTCTTTCCACTGAACTTGAACCTAGAAGTCAGAAGCCAGGAGCTGCTGGGAGGCAGTGCATGGGAAGGGCCCACACCAGGGTGAAGCAAACCAGACGTAGGCCACGCCGGGGGGTGGAGAGACGCCAGGTCCTAAGGACATGGTTGGAGCCCATGGACTTTGCATCAGCAAAAGTCCAGTTCAGAGGCTCATGTAGGCCACTTACAACAGGAAGGGTCATGTAGATGGAGGACTGGGAGAGTGACGAGGCTCATTTTGGACATCTTGGACAAGAGGCTCAGCAGAACGTCCAGGGAGCGGTGTCGGAGAGCTGAGGACTGAGGGCCACTGCCTTGGAGACTGTGCGCTCAATGGCAGCACCCAGGGAAGGCACGAAGGGAGACGTGGGCTAAGGCCAGGGAGCCAGAGAGAGCTCGAGAGAGACAGGGATCTCAGGAGCAGGAGGAGGATGCAGGGTGTCCTGGGAAAAGGGCAGGGCTGCCAGCTCCTGCCTGAGGCCAGGTTGAGCAAGACCAAAGGGGAGCCAGTGACTGTGGAAACCGGACCATCGGTGACCTTCTCCCCTTGGTCCTAGAGCGGTGGCCAGAAGCCAGCCTGTGTTGAAACGGGATCCAAAGGTGAAAGAAGGAGAGTCAGAAACCCAGGCGTAGGAGGGAAAGTGCTGTCGTTTATCCCCTTTCAGGTGTTTTTTAAATAGCATGGCGTTGAGTGTGCTTGTCATGAAGAAGGGGGCGGGTGGGGGAGAGCGAGAGAGCACGAGCTGTGGCTGGCTGTGTTTTGGTGCACCAAGCCACGCGTCCCATGTTCTGTTTTGTTCCACAGTGAGGCCTGCAGGGACTTGGGAAGGACGGGAGTCAATCAGGGCCCGGCCAGGAAGCAGATCCCAGAGCCCCTCGGAGGAACAGAGGCTGTTGTGGCATTGGCTTCCACGGCTGAGGCCAGAGCGAGAGGTCGGGGCCCCAAGTCCAGAGTGGTTGGACAAGAAGGGTGGCAGAGGGGTGGGGTGGCTGCCTTCCAAAGGACATTGGCTTTGTGCCCTTTGGGAGTTTGCAGCAAAGGGCCTAGGGTCCAAGAGGCCATTGAGGAATGAGGGTCACTGCAGGCCAGGAAAGAACAAGGTCACGTTGGAGCCGGCGGTCCTTCCAGCCTGTCTCTCACAGCCTTGAACTGAAGTCGACCTTTGAAGCAGAGAGGCCGGGGCTCTCTTTGCCCCCCGGATCCCATTCCAAATGCCTTCCCTCTGGCACTCTCATCCACTCTTATCCTGGAACCCTGTGGGAAGCAGAGTCTGAGAAACAGTTCCTACTGTCACTGAGGGGGACCGGCTATTCTGTGAATATAGCGCAGGTCACGCGGGGATTCAGAATCTTCTAGCAGCCTTCATTCTAAAAGCAAGAAAAAGCTGGGCGTGGTGGTGCACCCCTGTAGCATTCAGGAGGTGAGGCAGGAGGATCCCAAGTTCAAAGCCAGTCTGATCTATACAGCAAGACCCTATCACAAAATAAAATATATAATGAGATGCGATAATGTGATACAATACAATACATTGCCCAGGCTGGCGTCCAGCTCGTGATCTTCCTGTCTTAGCCTCTCAAGTGCTGGGACTATAAGTGTGTGTCACCATGACCGGTGGGAAATTAATTTTAATGATATATTTAGTTCACTGTGTCCAAAATAGTATCATTTAATCTGTAACTGGGGCTGGGGTTTAGCTCAGTTGGTAGATCGCTGCTCTTTGCTCTCTGAGGACCTGAGTTCAATCCCCAGCACAGCAAAAACAAGAGAAAGACTCAGAAATCCACTCCCAAAGCAATCCCAGAACAATCAGCCATTGAAAACTTTATGAGGGTCACTATGAGTTGGACCCGACTAGACGGCACCTAACAACAAACAACATGTAATTAATATTAAAATGATTAAGGAGCTACTTGACATTGTTATTTTGTAATGAATCTTCAAGGCTGGGCACATCAGACACATTCCGGAAGCCCCACGGAGCTGGTGCCACGGCACCGGACATCCACTGGGGTGAGATGAATGTCACTGTTCCAGAGAAGTGCCAAGGAGGCTCCTGAGGTATCTGAGTCCTTGGGAAACGCAGGGCCTGGGACTTGACATGACAAACCTCTTCCCAGAGCCTGTCCCAGCCTGTGGCTGATGAGCTGCTTTGTCCTCCATGGCCAGCTCTTCCCTTGCTCCCTGCCAGGAGAGAGAACCACCTGTGCCCGCGTGACTTCACGGGGTGGATGCTACCCTTTGAAGGCTCAGGACACACGTTATCTCCTCCAGGCTGGCCCTCCCAGGCCTGGGGGAAGTGGTGTCGAAGGACAAGACGCCCTTCCCTGGGCTTCATAGGGCTGAACCAGCCCCAGTGGAGATGGGGACCAGCGTTCTGTCAGAGCCCTGTGCGGTGTCGCTTCTGTCCCTGGCCTTCCCACACCCCCAACTTTACCTGAAAGGTCGCTATGAAGATTCACAGCTTTGAGGCGAGGCTTTGGCCCTGGAGGAGCTTCCTGGTGGGCAGGTCGTTATCAGACATTCCACTTCGGGTTCGGAGGTCATGAATCTGTTTGAGTCTGGGGCTCTGTGGAAGCACTGCAGCTCAGGGAGGGCGAGGGACTGTGGAAATGAGAAGAGAGAGCTGGCGGGGAGCAGGCCAGGCCCATGGGTGCCACGGTGCGGGGGAGCAGCAGCACCAGAAGAGGAGGCGTGGGGTGCGGAGCAGCTGGTCTCAGTGGTGATTTGTTTCCTCAGAGCTGCATTCCCGGCATGAGGTAGCCTGGCCCTGTCATTTCCCCTCCGAGGACTCCTGTCTGCCTAACACAAGGCTAGTTAAGTCATTTGGCCACGACATTGAGGGGCATCTCCTGCTGCTTCCTGGAGCCCCTGGAGGCCCCTGGGAATGGGTCAGAAGAGGCCAAGGGTCTGTGTTGCCCCCTTGTTTGGCCTCCAGCAGGCTGGCTTTGTTTGCTAAGCACCAGCGTGAGATTAGGTAACACTGCGAACAGAACCAAGGGCTGGCTAGCTGCCCAGAGAGGGCAAAGTCCTGGTTTGGGGCAGGAGATGTGTGCGTGGACACGTGGGAAGGCACGAGGAGCCGGCCGGGGCTGGAGGCAGACAGCTGGAGGCCTCGGGGGGCCCTTGGCTCATCTGGCCTGTGGCCTAAAATCAGGCGTTCATGGGTGTGAACTCCAGCCAATTTATTTCAGAACATAAGATCAATTGCTGGGCGCGGTGGTGCACGCCTGTAATCCCAGCGGCTTGGGAGGCGGAGGCAGGAGGATTGCAAGTTCGAGACCAGACGCAGTCTGCGTAATTTAGTGAGGCCCTGTCTCAAAAAGTAAAAAAATGGGCTGAGGGTGCAGCTCAGTGGTCCAGCACTTGCAGAGAATGCAGGCGCGAGGCCCTGGGTCCAACCCTCAGTACCACCAAAAAAAAAAAAAAAAAAAAAAAAGAACGTAAGATCAATCATAATCATGAATGCTGTGGCTTGCTGGGTGTGGTGATGTACACCTGTGAGCCCAGCACTCCGGAGGCTCTGGAAGGACCGTTGCAAGTTCAAGGCCAGCCTGGGCTACATAGTGAAATCCTCTCTCGAAAAAATGAAACAATAACCACCATAACAAACCCTGATTAGGCTTTAGGAGAAAGGAGGCATCCTATCAATTCAACAGCTGACATTTTGAGCCTCAGCTAATCTCGTGATCACCTTAAGAGAGTGCTCACAAAATAACAAGAAAGTTGTTGTTGTTGTTGTTAGGTGCCGTTGAGTTGTGTCCAACTCAGAGCAACCATCATTGGGTTTTCAATGTCAGATTGTTTTGGGATTGCCTTGGGAGTGGGTTGCCACGTCCTTCTCCCATTTTTGCGGTGTTGGGAATTAAATTCAGAACCTCAGAGACTGCAGAGTGGCGCTCTACCAACTGAGCTAAATCCCAGCCCAACAAGAAAGTATCTGTGGCTATTAGTGTTTTAATTTAGTAATTCATAATATTTTGTTTTAAAAGAATTTGGAGGGGTATTAGGGGATAAACCCAGAATCTTGCACATACTTTGCAAGTGCTCTACCACTGAGCCCATTTTTATTTGTTATCTAGAGACAGGTTCTTGCTAAGTTATGCAGGCTGCCTCTGGCATCAACCTTGCCATGGCCTTGCCTCTACCTTCTGAGTTGCTGGGGTTAGAGGTGGGCACTGTGGTGCCCAGCCTATTTATAATATTTTCAAAATGTCAAGAGAGCAGATACGACAGTGTATGCCTATAATCCCAGCACGCGAGAAGCTGAGGTAGGAGGACCAGAGTTTAAGGCCACTCATGCAGTGAGTTCTTCCAAGCCAGCTTGGGCTACACAGTGAGTTCAAGGCTCCCTGCAGCTACCTAGTGAGACTCTGACTCGGGGTGGGGGGCTGCGGGGGGAGTCAACAGACTGAAAACAGGAATGAAGGAATTGTGATCCACTGTTCAAATACTATTCCTGAGGATGCTTAGTTCCACCATGAGCCCCAAACAGGCACTTAGCGAAAATCAGCAGCAGACTGAGCCCCAGCTCACCTCTTGCCTTCTTAGCCTAAGTGGGTGGTCAGGGGTAAATGCCCTGTAGGTTTTCTAGATGGAATGCCTCAAACACCTCTCTCTACAGGGTAAAATGTAGGATTTAGAAAGGGAACAGGAAGTAGATTACATTGAGCATTGTTTGTTACGTGCTATCTCCTGCCCTCTGTGTTTGTTTTTATTTATGATTGCTTTGTCTTTTTCCTCCCTCCCTCTCCTGCCATCCAGTTATCAAATTCCCCACCCTGATCTCTTATGTATTTTTCCAGATACACACACACACACACACACACACACACACACACACACACACGCACATATTTTATATATATTGGTCGGCAAGTGCATGTAAATATATATATTCTGCCCCCTTTTCATTTTTTTACAAAAATTTTAGCTTGCCGGGCAGTGGCGCATACCTGTAATCCCAGAGGCTTGGGAGGTGGAGGCAGGAGGATCGCAAGTTCAAGACCACAGGCAGTCTGAGTAATTTAGCGAGACCCTGTCTCAATAAGTAAAAAAAATGGGCTGGGGGTGCAGCTCAATGACCCATCACTTGCAGAGCATGCAAGTGCAAGGCCCTGGGTTCAACCCCCAGTACCTCAAAAAAAAATTTAGCTTATTACTTCCTTGCTTTTTTCACTTAATGATAGATCTTAGAAATCATTCCATATCAGCACATAAATAATTTTCTATTTTTCTTGGATTGTGGCATGATTTCCAGTGTACAGATAAATCACATTTACTTAAACAGTCCCCTACTGGTGGTCACTTAGGTTATTTCCAGTCTTCTTGCCAATACAAACAAAACTGCCATGTATCACCTTGTGCATGCCTGATTTTGTGATGTGTCGTAAGTCCTAGAAGAGGAACTGCTAGATCTTTAGCGCATTTGTAATTTTGATAAGTATTGCCAAATTTCCTTCCATAGAATTCATACCAATTTGCACTGCCACCAGAAATTAATGACAGCGCATTTCCTCACACTCTTACCATGACAATATTAACAATGTTTTTGATCTTTGCCAATTGAGGGGAAATGAGCAGCTAAGTGTTTTTTCTGCCTCCCTCCCTTCCTCCTTCTCTCCTTCCTTCCTTCCTTCCTTCCTTCCTTCCTTCCTTCCTTCCTTCTTTCCTTCCTTTGGTTTTTTTGAGACAGGGTCTTACTATGTAATCCAGGCTGGTCTTTAACTCAGTATTCAGCCCAGACTGGCCTCAAATCCTCCTGCCTCCGCCTCCTAAGTGCTGGCATTACAGGTGAACGCCACCACTCCTGGCTCTAAGAGTACTTTAAATGTCCACTTCTCTTGTGGGAAATTATGTTTAAGAACTGCTATGGTTTGGATGTGGCTTATCTCTCAAGAGTTTGTATAGTGAAGAGTTGGTCCTAGGTGTGACCATGGTAAGGTGGTGGTACCTTTAAAAGGCTTTAAAAGTCTAGTGGGAAGTCCTTCAGTCATTGTAGACCTGTTGTTGCTGTTGTTAGGTGCCATTGAGTCGGTATCCAATTCATAGTGACCCTACATACAACAGGCAAAACACTTCATCAGCGCTTCTCTGCTGTGCACAGGGTTTTCAATGGCAGATTGATTTTTTGGAGCAGGTTGTCAGGTCCTTCTCCCTAAGCCTACAGTATCTGGTGTTCCCAGGCGGTCTCCCATCCAAGTACTAACCAGGCTCAACCCTGCTTAGCTTCCAAGATCTGATGGGATCAGATGCCACAGGGCAATGGCTTCAGGCTATAGACCCGTGGAAAAGGCTTAATTTAGTTCTGGTGGGACCACGGAGTTAGTCAGTATTAGGGCAAGTTGTTGCTGGGTGAGGTGACACCTGCCTGTGATCCCAGTATGGAGAAAGCTGAGGCAGGAGGATCACAGGTTCAAGGCCAGCCTAGGCTACATAGCAAGACCTTGTCAAAATAAAAAATAAAATAAAATAAAATAATAAAATAAAATAAAATAAAATAAAAGTAACTGTTCTGTAAGCCAGACCCTGACTCCTAAACCCCTCGCTGGCTTCTTCTCTGGCCATGCAGCTTCTCCCTCTCCCCAGTGCTCCTGCCCTCAGGCTCTCCACCCTCCATTAGACCCTCACCAGAGGCCAAACTAATGGCACCACCTGGTCTTGGGCTATCAGGTTCCCAAACTGTGAGCTACATAAACATCTCTTCTTCATTAAGTCTCCAACTTCAGTTATTTTGCTGTAGTAATGAAAAACAGACTAATTCAAGAGCCATTTCCTTTACTGTGAACTAATGACTTTAAAAAAATATTTCTATCCTCCAAACTGCCTTTCTTTTTTTAAATTTGAGACAGAGTTCTTGCTATGTAGCCCAGGCTGGCCTCAAACTCGTGATCCTCCAGCCTCAGCCTCCCGCATGCTGAGATTACAGGTATGTGCCACTGCACCTGGCTTAAAGATATTTTTATCCTTACCTGTTATTTTAAGAGATGGACACAAATCTGTTAATGTTAAATATATATGTATAAATTACTCTTTTCCCAACCTCCATGGCCAGCTGGAGTAATCTTGGGCTAAAGACACAGAGGAGAAGAAGGTATGTGGAGTCTCAGGGACTGGTGAGGACCCTGCCCACGTTGCCTCCACCCCACCTCAGGAGGCCTGGCCACAGAGCAGGGCCCAGAGGCTCCGGTCAACACCACCCTGGGATGGGCTCCTTTCTCCAGTTCCCCATATGCACACAGCCACCCCTTAGGTTGACTCCTGCCTCCACAAATACCCCACTCTCCCCTGCTGGCTCACGGACATCACACCCACAGGCGTCCATGCCCTGTTCTGTATCACTGGACCCCTCTACCCTCTTGCATGCAAACCTCCTCTTCCTGCCCCACCCAGGACACTGTGCCCATGCCCAGCTGCTGCTCAATTCTCTGATATCCTTAAAGTTCCACAAAAGATGGAGGTTTCTCTCTCCACGTCATCTTCTCTTCTCTTTCTCAACTCCTCTATCTCTCTATCGATTTATAGATCCTCTTGCTTTGTTGATGATTCAGGGAGGAGTGTTGAAATCTCCACTTAGGACTGTGGAGTTCTAGGTTTCTTTTGTTTTTGCTTTCTGTATTAAAGCTGTGTTATCTGATCCAACACATTTGGGATTTTCAGTTCTTCTTGATGAATGAATTCTTTTTCATTACAAAATGTCTATGTCCCTGGGAATGTTCTTGGTTCTGAAGTATCCTTTGTCTGGCATTCACGTAGCCACACCAGCTTTCTTTTAGGAGTGTTTGCATGGCATACATTTCCTCTCGTTCTTTTACTTTCTCCCTTTTGGTGTCCACATACTTAATGGATCTAGTTCTTGGGTCCAATCCAATAGTCTCTGTCTTTTACTTGGATTGTTTAGTCCATTTATATTGCGTGCCATTTCTGATGTGATTGAGTTTAATTCTACCATTTTTCTATGTATCTATCCCATCTCTTCTTTGTTTCTATTTTTCTTATTCTGGATTGAGTATATTTTAGAATGGCTTTTCATTTCTTCTTTTGGCTTTTAACAAAAGACTACTTTTTTCTTACGACAGTTCTAAGTTCACAGCAATACTGAATGGGAAGAACAAAGAATTGCCATTCCTCTCTGTCTCCAACACACACACAACCTCTTCCATTCTTGACATCCCATATGACAGTGGTTACCAGGTGCAGTGCATGTACCTGTCATCCCAGTTACTTGGGAGGCTGAGGTAGGAGAATTATTTGAACTCAGGAGTTTAAGGCCAGCCTGGGCAACATTGTGAGACTTGGTATCAAAAAGGTTTTTCTCTCCATATGACAATGGCACATTTATCACGATCAACAAGCCTAGAGTGATACATCATTTTTCTTGGATGTCAAGCTCCCTTGTTTTTGCTGTGTGTTTCTTTGTTTAGTGAGCTCCAGAGATTACACTATTCATCCTTAACTTAGCAGAGTCTACCTTGAATTAATAATATATCACTTCTGTTATTTGGGAACTTAGAACAGCATAATTTTACTCATAGCTTTCCTTCTCTGTGCTGTTGTTGTCAGGTATTATTTTCTATATTTGTTATTTGGAAAAAGGACCTGGCAGTCCACTCCCCAAAACAATCAGCCATTGAAAACTTTATGAATAGCAGAGAAGTACTGACAATAGTGCTGGGCATGGCACAGCATCAGGGAGTGTTCCATCTGTTGTATACAAGGTCACTATGAGGTGGACATGACTCGATGGTACCCAACAACAACAACAACAACAACATATTTGTGATAAATATCACCATACATTTATTTTTTTATTGCAGTACTTGGGGGTTGAACCCAGAGCCTCATACATACTTTGCAAATGCTCTACCACTAGGCTGCACCCTGTTATTGATTTTTTATTTTGAGTCAGGGTCTCACTAATTACCTTGCCTGCCTCTGACCTCAAACTTGTGATCCTCCTGCCCCTACCTCCTGAGTCACTGGTATTACAGTCCTGTGCCACCATGCCCAACTCATACATTGTTATTATGTTGTCCACTTAGTCAATAGTCTTTTAAATAATTTTTTGTCAACATGCACATGTTTGAATATTATGTTGTAGTGGCTACTCTGGGTTATGAAGCCAGCCCATAAAGAATGTGAAGCTATTTTTTTTTTCCTGGAAGACAGTTAAATTGCTAGTGAGTCACCTGGATCTTGAGGATGACTTTTAGACCAGGTTAGGATGGAATCACTTGAGTTTTACCTAGAATCGAAGGACAAATTCCTTACTTTTATGGAATGGGGTTTTCTTCTGAATGGCCTCCCTAGTAGCGGGGGACGTGCATGCCACTGTCACATGAGATGTCAGCGGTGGGGGAGGTTGCATGCGGCGTTGGAGGCGGGGAGCATATAGGAGCTCTCTGTACTTTCCACTCAATATTGCTGTGAAAAATAAAGCCTATTTTAAAAAATCGTACACGAGGAGATAAAAAAGCAAATCCAGTAGCCAGGCGCAGTGGCGCCCGCCTATAAACCCAGCGGCTCAGGAGGCGGAGGCAGGAGGATCACAAGTTCGAGACCAGAGGCAGTCTGCATAACTTAGTGAGACCCTGTCTCAAAAAAGTAAAAACAAAACAAACAAACAACAACAACAACAACAACAACAAAAAAAACGGGCTGGATGTGCAGCTCAGTGGTCCAGCACTTGCAAAGCATGCAAGCACAAGGCCCTGGGTTCAACTTTTCTGGGGAGGCGGAGGCAGCAGGATCACGAGTTTGAGATCAGAGGTAGTCTACACAAAGTACCACAAAAAAAAAAAAAAAAAAGCAATTCTAAAATGTACTCAATCCAAAATAAGAGAGAAAAGGAAAAAGGAACGAGCAGATGGAGCAAACAGACGGCACATAGGAAAGAGGCAGCCTGTCTGGATTTCTCTGCGCTTCCCTCTCCTTTGGTAACCCACCCCTCGAGGTCTAGTTGTCTCTGCAGCACTAAACTCTGAACTCTTTTCTCCACCCAGGGCAACGGCAGCTCTCTGCTTGGAGTCCTCTGCCCTGTGCCCCAGTGTGAAAATTACCCTTGGGCAGAAACTCAAGGAGAATCCAGTGCTCAGCCTCCTGCGCCTGCCTCCCCTCTCTGAAGGATCGGAGACCTGCGCTGCCTGTGTCTGATGCTTGGAACGCTTGCTTCATATATTTTTCCAGTTTTATAACTTTTTTTTTTTTTTTTTGGTGGTACTGGGTGTTGAACCCAGGGCCTTGCACCTGCATGCTTTGCAAGGGCTGGACCACTAAGCTGCACCCCCAGCCCCTTTTTTTTTTTTTTTTTACTTTTTGAGACAGGGTCTCACTAAATTACGCAGACTGCCTCTGGTCTCGAACTTGCAATCCTCCTGCCTCTGCCTCCCTAGCTGCTGGGATTACAGGCGTGCGCCACCACGCCTGGCTATTTTTCCAGTTTTATAACTTTATCACAGGCAGCTACTCTGCCGTGGATAGAACCAGGAATCCCTCCTCTTTTTCTCTGCTCCTTTTCCAGAAAAGCTTTCATCCCCATGACTCCACTCTCTTCAAGATCAGCAGGGACAAGCTGGGCGCGGTGGCGCCTGCCTGTAATCCCAGCAGCTAGGGAGGCAGAGGCAAGAGGATCGCAAGTTTGAGACCAGAGGCAGTCTGTGTAACTTAGTGAGACCCTGTCTCAAAAAAGTAAAAAAAAAAAAAAAAAAAAAAAAAAAAAAAAGATCAGCAGGACCGTCCTGGTAAGATGGGACTGAATGAGCTGCATTCGCCAGGGTAGGGCTGAGCACCTTTTCCCTCTTGGCACACATTCTCCCCACTCTGCTTCGGGAAGCCGTCATATCTCAATTGTCTTCCTGTTTCCCCGGCAGCTCCTCTGTCTTCTCCAGTGCTGGATCCTTGCCTAGGAACACTGCAGAGCCGCAGAGGTCGCTAGCAGAGCCCTTTCTCTCTCAAGTCCCACTCCCTGGTTATCTCACTGTGTCCTGCAGCTTGAAATGCCACTTTGTATTCAGTTTTTCAAGTCGTGTCACCAGCCTCTGTCTCTGCCCTGACATCCAGATTTGGAGCTCCAGCTGCCTTCTTGCCGTCTCCATCTGGAAGTGTGAACAGCACCCACGCCCAGCTTGTGGGAGACGGCACTCCCAGCCTTGTCCTTCACCAGTTGCTTGTCCCTCAGTCTTACCCATTCTGCCAGGTTCTCAGACCAACAGGTTGGGAGTTACCTTCAAAACACCTTTACTTTTCTGGGGAGGCGGAGGCAGGAGGATCACAAGTTCGAGACCAGAGGTAGTCTACGCAATTTAGTGATTTAGTGACACCCTGTCTCAAAAAAGTAAAAAAAAAAAAAAAAAAAAAAAAGGGCTGGGCGTGCAGCTCAGTGGTCCAGCACTTGCAAAGCATGCAAGCACAAGGCCCTGGGCTCAACCCCCAGTACCACAAAAAACCAACCAACAAACAAACAAACAAAACACAACAACAAAAAACCCCTCTACTTTTTAAATTTTTTGTTTTTGTTTTTTTGAGACAGGGTCTTACGACACATCCCAGGTTGGCCTTAACCTTGTGATCCTCCTGCCTCAGACTCCAAAGGGCTGGGATTACAGGTGTTTGCCACCTCCCCTGGCTTGAAACTTCTTTTTTACTGAAACCTCACATCCAAGCCATGAGAAAAGTCTCGTGGCTCAACCTTAAACAGCTACCGTGCCAGCATCTCTCTCCCAGATTACTGCCATAGCCTCCTAATATGAACAAGAGGTGACAAAGCACCCTATTGCCATCGGTAGGATAGGTAAGACTTGGAGCTGCTGGAAAGGATCACCTGTCCATTGGTAGAAAAGGTCACGTGCTACCACACGTCAGCCCAGCAGAAAGTCAGTGGAGAGAACACCCAGGTAACAAGTGCCTTTGCCCTCTGACCTCCTGCCACTGTCACCCATTGGCTGAGCCTAACTGGAAGTGGAGAGTTGGGGAGCCCACTGATGCATTGTGGAGGTCGGCCATGATTGGGGCTGAGGCCATCTGTGGAGGTCAGCCATGTCCCTGGCTGAGGCAGTCCATGAAGGTCAGCCTCCCAGGGTAGAGAGTAAGGTGTGGAAGGCAGAGTGGATCTCAAAGGCAAGTGGGCAGCGTCCCCACTGCTTCTCTACCACAGTCTATCTCCACAGAGTAGCAGAGGGGTCCTTATGTTCTAGTGCACAAGAAGGAAAGGCAGAGCCACAAGATGGATGGAGCCTGGGTTTGTGATAGCCTAACTGGAGGAGTGCTGCCTGCAAATTGGTAATTCTTGTGTTGTTTAAGAGAGAGAAAAGTAAAACTCAGCTGTGCTAGTTTCTAGACGGTTGAGAGTCACTTTGTTCCAGTTTAGCCCACTTACTTTATACCTGTATAAAACGGGGTGACAATAGTTTCATCCCTAGGATTGTTTGGAGAAATAAATATGGTAGAATTGCTTAAGACAATGCTTGGCAACATCATATACTCCTACGCAATGGCAGAGATTGATATTATTGCTTAATATTTGAAATGAATATTGATAATGCTATCATTTAAAAAAACTATGCCTTGTTACAGGCTTTGAGGGGATTCTACAGAAGAACAGATGAACTGCAGAGGGTCCACGTGGAAAGGAAACACCTCAGCCTCCCCCCCCCCCAAGAGGCTTCTAACCTGCTCCCCTTCAGGTAGAGTCCAGAAGCTGGTCCCACCCAGTCCCGGGCAAAGCTGCCCCACAACATTGTACCGTGGCCGCGAGGTTCCAGCCTCCACAATGCAGCCGCCCGGGTCCCGGACTCCCTTAGGAGCACAGAAGCAGTGCCTGCCCCGCCACCCAGCCAAAGCCCTGAGAAGCCCTGGAAGACCTTCTGCTCCCGGGCCCCAGTTACTGTCTGAGTCGTCAGGCTGCTCGAGGTGTAGACCACGTGGAGAGCCCCCGAGACTCCCTGGGGATGGACAGACCTGCCGGGCCACCCCAGGAGCCTGGCGAGCCCAGCGCAGCCCAGGCCCCTCAGGCCGCGCTCCTGCAGAGCAGCCCAAGTCCACGGCTTGACCCGGGCGCCCTCAGGTCGGATTCAGGAGGGGGAACTGGACATCGTGGCGGTGGTCTCATGGCCGCAGATACCCTGGGGGGGCCAGGCGGGCCGCCTCGAGCCCCGGGCGCCCCCACCTCGTGCGGGACCTGCCGGGCGCCGTGACAGCGCTGCCACCAGATGCGCTCCGGGCGGCGGCGGGGCGGGGCAGCCGCGCCCGGGCTCCGGGGCAGCGATCGGCAGGCCCTTGGCGAGCGCCGAGCGCGCTGGCCCGGCTCCATTCCTCTTCTTGATTGGCACTTTAATGAGGGCAGAAGGGGCTGACCCCTGCCAGGGGGCCGGTTCATGCCCCGTTTATCTCGCAGCCCGAGTCAGACTAAAACAACACGGCAGGCCGAGCAGCCGGGAGCCTGGGGCCCGGGTCCCCGCTCTCGGTGATGGATTGAGCGGCTGCTGCGAGCTGGCAGCTGAAGTGTGTGGCGGCCGCGTCCTTCCTGCAACAAAGGAGCCCGGCCAGCTCCCCTCCTCGACTGCCCAACGCTGGGCCTGGGGCCTGAAGGCTCCCTGGGCTGGGGATTCCTGCAGGGGTGCTGGGGGCCGTGCACAGGGCTGGGGAGTCTGGGCTCGCAAGCAGAGCTAGCCCTGAAAACTCCTTCCCCATGGGCTCCCAGCTTCAGGGTCTAGGCCTGGGCCCAGCTGCAGCCAGCGCCCCTTTTCACTGCACAGTGAATGTGCCACAACCGTGCAGGATCCTAGCAGGCCCTTTTACCTGCTGTGCAACCTTGAGCGCTTTTGTTGACTTCTCTGAACCTGTGAGTCCTCATCTGTAAGAGGCTAATCTTGTGTATATCTCCATCACTGGATTCTTGGGAGGATGAAGAGAGGCCTGTTGGCAAAGCCTCCTCTATCGGCATGCAGGCTCCTACAAGCGAGGCCTCAGTTTACCTTGTTGACAGAGACTATCTCCCCAGCACCCACGTCATGGTTTCATTTATTTATTTATTTATTTTTTGTGGTACTGGGGGTTGAACCCAGGGCCTCGAGCCTGCATGCTTTGCAAGTGCGGAGCCACTGAGCTGCGCCCCCAGCCCATTTTTTTACTTTTTGAGACAAGGTCTCACTAAGTCACGCAGACTGCGTCTGGTCTCGAACTTTCGATCCTCCTGCCTGTGCCTCCTGAGCCGCTGGGATTACAGGCATGCGCCACTGCACCCGGCTCACATCGGTTTTGACTGACTCTCTGAGAAGCCACTGGTGGCAACCCCCCCACTCCCACCATCAAAGTCGTCACCAGATGCTCCTCCTCTTGTGCCATCCCCCTGCCGCTAAGAATGAACCTTAGTTTATGCAGAGAGAGGCTCAGAGAGGTCAATCTGTGTCCTGCAGAGAACAGAGACAGTTGAGGATTCCGGCCCAGAGAGGTCTGCCTCCAAATCCACTGCCGTTCCCAAGGCCCTGAGTTGTGGGCTAGAATTTCCCGGTAAGGCTGGGTGGGGAGCCTGTGACAGCTGCCGGGCTCTCCCAGAGGCCGAGAGCTGGAGGCTGGTGTGTGTGTGGTGGGTGATGTGCAGATCAGAGATGTTCAAGATGATGGGCATGGCCTGCTGCCCCCAAGTGAACTTGAGCTCTGAGCCGGTCCCTGCCCCTCACGGGAGGCAGGGGCCACGGGGAAACCCAGCCTCCTCTGGCTCGGAGGGGGTACTGTGCTCTGGCTGCTCCCCAGGGTCACCATGTCTACCATCCTAAACCAGGGACAGGGTGGTCACAGGCGCCCCAGAGAACGGCACTGGCCAGATGGCCCTTCCGATTCCTGAGCGCCTGCAGGGGTGGAAAGGGCCTGCCCGGGCCCTCCTGGGCCTGTCTGGACAGTGCTGGCCTCCAGGGACGGGCCATCACCTCCCCGTGAACTCCCAAAGGGCAGGAGGCCAAGTCCCAGCTGAGGTCAGAGAAAGTAGCAGGGCCACAATGGGGATTCATGGGGTCTTCCCGGACCTTCCGCTAGCGGCCCTCCAAACATGGCATCCGCCCCTAAGCTACCTGCCTCCGCCCCCCCGCCATCAGACAAAACATGACCAGTGGGGGAGGGATGCAGACTGAACCCCAAACTCTGACCCACCAGACCAAGAGAACCTCAGCCTTAGGGCTTCCGAGTCGCAGTGCCCAGCCCTGGCCCTGGCCATAAGTGGCCTGAAAATGATTTCTTCCCACTCTGGTGTGCTGTTCCCTTATCCCTAAAAGTCTTTCCCGGTCAACTCCAAGTCAGCCTTCAGCTGTCCTGGAATGTCACCTGCCCAGGGAAGCCTTCCCTAGCTGACACCCCACCTGGAGGACTGCTGGACAGAAATGGCCCTGTCCCTGTGTTGTGGCCCTCCCTGTGGGGGTCACCCGTGTTAAGGGTTTGCATAAAGTATGATAAGCCCAGAGGGCAGGGGTGTTTCTGAGCACCTGTGTGTCCCCAACCCCGGCAGATGCCTGGTACACTGGTTTTACCTGGTGCACTGTTTGGTGCTTGTTAAATCCTTGTAGCCTGGACGCTGTCACCTGTGTGCCTCTTCCAAGAAACTGTGGACTCCACTAGGGCAGGGGAGGCTCTGCTTTTTTCATTATTGTGCCCCCAAACTCAGAGTCTTGCTCCTAGAGGATTTTGCTGGATAGTTGGTAAACGAATGAATTTGCTGCAAAAGGGGAAAAAAGAGGCAAAAATAGCAACCACTGACCTCAATCTAAGAAAACTGACCCTAAATCAAGTTTGGGGTAAGACTCCCTCTGAATGAGGAGATTTTGAGTCCTCTCATTTCAAAAGAATCATTCTATGTGCTTCAGTGAGCCGTGACACCAAGGAAACCTCACTAAGCCCAGAACAAAAACAAGTAAATAACTCCAACTGATAAATCTCCAGACTTGCTCACTTGGATAGAGAAGGGATGGCTCAGGGTGTGTGTGTGTGTGTGTGTGTGTGTGTGTGTGTGTGTGACTCTAATGCAACTCAGGAAATCTCTGCAGGGAGGAACAGACATCAAAAGCCACAAATTTTTCAGTATTCCAAGTTTTGTGAACCAAGTAAAATAATGTTAGGAAAACAGGATGCAAAAATTGGCTACAATATGTAAAGAGTACCTTAAAAAGAAACAAGAAAAACATCATAAGTCTAATCTATGTAACCAGAGAACATGAAAAGGTTATTTACGTTTGAAGACAGAGTTGGGCAGCTGGCATTCGCTGAATGCTTATCTGTTGTAGATACACATCTCATTTACTTATCACAAAGGCACAGCATGAAAATCCAATCAACAAATGTAAAGTTTGGAGACTGTCACGTTTCTAATATTTTTCATATTATTTATGAGGTCTATAATCCTTTTGTTTGTCCCAAGAAAATTCTTGTATCCTGTCTTAGTTAAATCTCTCCAACCAAGCAGGTTTCCCCAGATATAATTCATTCATTCAATTGGGACAGGCTGGAAAAACTATTTACAAAGTCACAATCCTAAGGGCAAAGTCTGCAATAAAATTCATTGATTTCTGAGTTGCCTGAATTCTGGAGATAATGTAATTACTATTGTATATTTGTTGTTGTTGTTAGGTGCCGTCGAGTCATGTCTGACTCATAGTAACCCTCATAGGGTTTTCAACGGCAGATTGTTTCAGGATTGCCTTGGGAGTGGGTTGCCACATCCTTCTCCCATTTTTGTGGTGCTGGGAATTGAACTCAGGACCTCAGAGACTGCAGCGCAGTGCTCTACCAACTGAGCTAAATCCCAGCCTATTGTATATTTAGGGTACTCCTAAAACACTCATTTGGGGTAGTTCTGAGAGATTGTGGAAATCTGAATATAGGTTGTAAGCTCTTGGGGCAAAGACAGTGTTTTGATTTTGGTACTCTGAACATGCTGCGTGTGATTAAAGAGCCTATAAATATGCAAATAAATTAAGCTGCTGAATTTCAGGGGTAGGGGGCACCTTTTCACACTCACCATATGAGGAGATGGTTTTATGCCCAGTTTCCATCTGCCAAGCTCATACGATCTGAGCCATACTATTGGGAAACGTTTATCCTCACTCATTAAGAAGGGCAGATTAAGGCAGCATTGAAAGGCTATTTTACATTTAGCAAGTGAGGAAAAAAAAAAAAGTTCTGAATGCCACACCCAGCACTGGCAAGCATACAGAGAGATTCACATACTCACTGTGCTGCTGAGGGCTTTGCAATTATGACGGCCCTTTTGAAAACAGAAGGCTGGGGCCAGCACTTAGTGGTAGGGCACTCGCCTAGCATGTGTGAGGGACTCGGGTTCATCCTAGCACTGCCAGGAAAAAAAAAAAAAAGGGAGAAAGCATTGGGCCAACACCCAGAGACACTAAGACAAAGCTATTTATGTTCTAACCCTGTGTTGGCATTCATGCCAAGGAAAAAGTTTTAAAGATGCGAAAAGCCAGTGCCATTAAAACACTCACAGTTGCATTATTATCAATGGCAAAATATGTTTATGTATATAACCTGGCCTGCAGCCCGACCACTGTGGCATCTGATCCCGTCAGATCTTGGAAGCTAAGCAGGGTTGGACCTGGTTAGTATTTGGATGGGAGACCACCTGGGAACACCAGGTGCTGTAGGCTTGGGAGAAGGACCCGGCAACCCACTCCCAAAAATCAATCCGCTGTTGAAAACCCTGTGAATAGCAGAGAAGCACTGACAATAGTGTTTCACCTGTTGTACGTAGGGTCGCTAGGAGTTGGACACCAACTCAACGGCACCTAACTATATATATATATATATATGTATATATAACCTAAACATCTTTTAGGGAAAGAACTTTCCAAAAGTATGGTAAAACCACATGAAAGAGTAGTGTAAAGCTGTCAAGATGATCACTGAAGTGAGAATTTTCAAGATTAAGTGGATATACAGAAAACATTTACTAAAATGTTAAATAAAAATCATGAATTAGAGGGCTGGGGATGCAGTGCAGTGGTAGAGCCCTTAACTAGCATGTGTGAGCCCCTGGATTCAATCCCCAGCACTGCTTGTCTCTCCCCTCCCCCCCAAAACATCATAAATTATAAAAATAAATTTGAACAGTGCAGCTATGTACAGGTTTGCTCTGAGCTGGGTCTTCAGGGTCACATGCACATAGGAAAATGGGGTTTGCTCCAGGAGTTGGTGAATGCCTAAGGTTTTTTTTGTTTGTTTGTTTTTTCCTTTTTCCCTTTCTTATCAGGACACTGTCTTTTTAATAATATTGAATAAATATTTGAAAACAATGAACCCATGGATGGGCCATCTGGCCTGGGAAGCCCCTGGCCCAGGAACTGTGGGAAAGACAGGAAGCAGAAAGGTCATGGGCCCCGGGGAAATCCCACTGTTTGATGGGACCAGCTTCAGAGAACCTGCTCCTTGGGGGAGGAGACCCTGGGGACCACAGTGACCCGTTTTTAAAATAGCTCTCCCTGAAGGTCACCGAAGTTTACTGTGGGGTTGGTTTATCCTTTCTTACATCCATTCACTCTCTCTCTTTCAATCCACCCCGAATGGAGCATTCCATCTTTTTCATATTATTTCATATGAAATATTATGTCCATCTGCGACAGAGACAGCTTTGGTGGGGTGGACTAGGAAGACCCTCTGGATGCAGTGAGGCGGCCTCCCAGAATTTAATGCATTTCAACATTAATTTTAAAAACGAATTGGTGTAGGGTTGGGGATGTAGCTAGCGCGGTGGTCGGGTAACTGCCTAGTGTACACGAGGCTCTGGGCTCGATCCCCAGTGCCACAAAATAAATACTAAAGAGCATATATATTATTTGTAAAGTCAGAAAACATAGAACACAGTTCATGGTAGGAAAGAAGAGAATGACGGTCGTTTATGGGATGCCAAGAAGAGTCTCTGAAATCAGGGCTGTCTTCCTAGGCCGGCCACGTTCTCATCCTTTCCGGTCTAGACTCACGTTCCCAGGCCACAGTCCGTGATCATCGAGTGATGAGCACAGAGTCCATCTCAGCAGGTCCCTGTCCACGCTGGCAGGCTTCTGACCGCCAAGGACCATGCAGGAGAGGGGGCCCAAGAGGCTATTGCCTTCCAGGAGGCCTGGCCCAAGGAGGCTTAGGGCCTGTGGTCCAGCCTGTGAGCAGCAAGGGCCTGGGGCTGTGGCCATTCCTTGGGGTCCCTTGAGGTCACCTTGCCCTGGGGAGTTTTCTTCCCTGGCTCCCTGAAGGTGGCTCAGCTGGAGCCCGCTGAGAAGTAAGGCTGGGGGTCACGCACTAGAGACGCCTTAAACCTCCAGGGCTGATGACAGGTAGGGCAAGCCAGGTCCCCCCACAACAGAGCCCTGTCCCATCAAGGGCAGTGGGCAGGGGCTGGCAGGATTGGAGGGGGCCCGGCCGTCCCTGCAGGTTCCCCCGTGAACTTGGGGCCTGGTAGAAGCCCTGGTGTCTGGTGAAGCAAACTCCTCCATGGGCCTGCGTCCCGGGGCCTGTCCCGAGCCCTCCAGCCCCACACGCTCACCTGGGCGGGTGGGGGTGGGGGCCGGGGGGAGAGGCAGGTGACAATCCCCGAGAGGCGACAGCCTTGCGGTGGGAGACGCCGCCGCCACCTGAGAGTGGGTGAGGAGCAGGTTAGCTGGGTGAAAAGTTCACTGAGAGGGGAGCTGTCTGTTTCCCTCGCTTAATTTATCCACTATTTGGCTAACCTTGCTCTGAACCCAGGCCCGAGACCCCTCTCCTCACTCCCCCGCCTCCCCACTGGGCTTCCGAGCCGCAGCCGGGTGGGGGACACGCTGGCCTTGGAACGCCTGGGGCCCTCAGGCCACCCGGGGGAGAGGCCAGCCGCCCGGCCAGGCAGTTATTTATGACCCGGGCCTTCTCCCCATCGTTAGTAACCAAAATAAAGTCCAGTTGCCTCAAGGTCCAGGCCCCCGAAGGCCAGACACCCACCAAACCCCAGAAGTCGCCCCGCCCGCCACCTTTGCCAAATACACAGGCGCGCTGGAGATGGTGACCTTCCAGTCCAGGCAATCTGTCATCCTGGCCTCGGGCGGGGGCTGGCCACATGCCCTGGGGTGTCCACCCGGCCTTGCACCTGTCCTTGACTGCTCAGGCCTGGCCCTGCAGACCCCTCCTCGTCCCCATGGAGGAGGAGGACGGTCCTGGCTGGAGTGGCCCACCACGGCCACTGTGCAAAGCACGTGGCACAGGGGGACTTCCTGGAATCCCAGGAAAGAGTTGAGCCTGGTTAGTAAAACCTGTGCAAAGCACTGGCTCAGGGGACTGGCTCAGGGGACTTCCTGGAATCCCAGCCTCAACCCGTCACAGAGCTGAGGAGACGGTGGGGAAGGGGTGGCCTGAGTCGCGGCCCCCCCCCCCCCCCGCCCCCGTCAGGTCTCCCATTTGTTGGTAACAGAATAGCTCAGGTTGCTCTGACCCTGCAGTCAGTGACGCCAGCTGCTGCACTTGCTTTCACTTCCTTCCTTTTCATGCCCTCACCCATGTCCCTCTCTGGCAACTCTGTCACACGCGTTCCCAGCAATCAGTGAAAACGCAGAGATTCATAAAGAAAGGGACCATCCTGGCCCCCCTGCAAGCTTTCTGAGGCTCTTCCCCACTGTCTCCACACACAACCACACACAGACCGCATGGGGATGGGTGGACAGAGAATGCCTGTGTTGGCAATAATGGTGTCCCCACATGACAGGCGCACGTTCCACTGCAGTTTGCTTCTTGTTGTTATTGTTAGGTGCCGTTGAGTCAGTGTCAGATTCAAAGTGACCCTAGCAGTCAAGAAATCCAAAGACGCATTGCTCTAGGAAAAGCTGTGGCAAAAGATCTCTTTAGAGTATTGAAAAGCAAAGATGTCACATTGAAGACGAAGGTGCGTCTGACTCATGCCATGGTATTTTCAGTGGCATCATATGGTTGTGAAAGCTGGACATTGAACAAGAGAGACAGAAAAAGAATTAATGCTTTTGAACTGTGGTGCTGGAGACGTCTATTGAATATACCATGGACTGCCAAAAGAACCAACAGATCTGTCCTAGAAGAGGTACAACCAGAGTGCTCCTTGGAAGCAAAAATGGCCAAACTGCATCTTACGTATTTCC